>JXTB01001007.1:25304-45683 GCA_002914805.1 Parasponia andersonii
GAAGCGACCACCGAGGCAATTCACAAAGCTATCGAGGAGTTCAAGGCGACCGAGGTCAAAGAACTCGAAGATAAAGCTAGTGATATCGCCTCGTCAACTATCATCTTCAACATTTTCTGCGAGCACCCAGATTTTGACTTCTCCATCCTTGGCGAGGATGTGGTCGAACTTGTGCAGAGCTGGAAAAAGGATACGACCAAGGCTGGGGATGACGGCACGAGCCCTTCTACATGAATTTTGTTTTCTTTTTCTTAGAACAATGTGGGCTTTGTCCCCCTTATTTTTTGTTTATGTATGGACGACTTTTAATAAATATCATTTTTCCTTATATGCCCCTACAAAATAATGAAAAGAAACAACAGTAATTTTAACTAAGTAGTCAATCACAAGTGATCGATCAGTACGATTTTAGCGATTTGAATCCGACCAACTTAAAACGAGTTTTAAGCGTTAGGATAGCTTAGGTCGCTTAAGAAAACAGTTAATACGAGTGATGCAAACTCTAACTGTGTTTCAAAAGTTCCATGTCAAAATAAAACATAGCAATATATCACTTCGAACAACGAATGTTTTGCTTAGTTACTTTTTTGTTCGAGGAGGGAAATTGCGTATAAAGACATGCTGAGGCATGAAGCGAGGAGAAAATCCTAGGATTTTAAGGAGATTCAGACACGTCGATGAAGTGAGATTTAGACACTTCGACAATCTAAAACCCTGTCTCCTCTAAATGAACGTTTGCATAGTCCCTTAGGAAACTAGTAGGAGATAACATTATGATCCCACTGCCCCCTGAGTTTTATGGTGTCCGAAAACTGCCATAAAACTATAAATGAAGAATAGCTGAAGTAATAACCGAGTTGAAGTAATAGCCGAAGAAGTATTATTAAATATTAATAAAGAAGATACAATAGGCTGTTGAAGATATCATGAAGATTTATTGATAATAACGACGAAGTTGTTCTACATTCCAGGCATGCTCGACCTTTTGTCCACTGATGCGAGCTAGGTTATATGTTCCAGGTCGAATGACATTATCAATAACATAAGGTCCTTCCCAAGAAGGTCCAAATATACCAGCACCATGCTCTCTATTATTAGGTAGAACTCGTCGAAGGACAAGATCTCTAACTTTAAAATGTCTACCCTTGACTTTGGAATTATAATATCGAGCAGTGTGCCGTTGGTATGATGCAATTCGGAGCTGAGATTATTCATGCCGCTCTTCTAAAAGATCGAGTTCAACTCTCAGCAATACATCATTCTGTTTTTGCTCATAAATAGATCGCCGCAGGGAGCCCGCAACAATTTCAACAGGAATCATCGCTTCATATCCATAAGCCAAGGAGAATGGACTCTCTCCTGTAGTAGTTCGTTGTATGGTGCGATAAGCCCATAACACTTCTGGAAGTACTTCTGGGCAAGCTCCTTTATGCTCCTCCAGCTCTGTCTTTATATTTTGCTTGAGTATTTTGTTTATTGCTTCGACCTGCCCATTGGCCTATGGATGAACAATAGCAGAGAAGCTCTTTTTGATACCCAAGTTATTGCAGAAGTCACGAAACTCGTCACAGTCGAATTACTTCCCATTATCAGAAATTATGGTATGTGGTATACCATAACGACAGATTATAGATTTGTAAACGAAATTTATCATTTTCTTCGCGGAGATGGTGCTCAAGGCTTCGGCTTTAGTCCATTTTGTAAAGTAATCGACTGCGACCACCGCATACTTCAAACCACCTCGCGCTAATGGAAGCATCCCGATAATATCAATTCCCCACATAGCAAATGGCCATGGACTAGTCATTAAAGTTAAAGGAACATGTGGTTTTCTAGGAATGGTCGCAAATCATTGACATTTATCATATTTCCTAACAAATTCCAATGTATCCTTCTTCATAGTTGGCCAAAAGTACCCTTGTCGAAGAATCTTATTTGCAAGTGCTTGCCCCCCAGAATGATTGCCATATATTCCTTCGTGAATTTCCCTCATAATATAGTGTGCCTTTTTATCATTGACGTACAATAATAATGGCGAGCTGAAACTCCTTCGATAAAGTTGCTCATCCTGGATGATATACCGAGCTGCTTTCATGCGAAGCCGCCTTGCATCGTCTTTATTTTCAGGGAGATCGCCGTTTTGTGTATATCGCATTATGGGGTCCATCCACGATGGTTCCTCATCAACTGGCATAATTACTTGGGGTTCGACCTCGATGCTTGGTGAGATAAGAAATTCAACGGGAACTACTTTCAACAATTCTGCATCCTTCGTCGAAGCGAGCTTAGCGAGTGCATCTGCCCGGGTGTTTTTAATACGAGGAAGAAGCTGTATGTCATAAGTGTCGAACGTTAAGAACAACTGCTGCACCTTCTTCAAATAGGCCATCATTCTTTCTCCTCTCGCTTGATAATCACCCTTAACCTGACAGACTACCAGCTGAGAGTCGCTATACTCCTCGATTACTTCGACCTTCATTTCCTGTGCGAGCTTTAGCCCAGCTATCAGTGCTTCGTATTCGGCCTCATTATTTGACGCTGGGAATTTGAAGNGGTGAGATAAGAAATTCAACGGGAACTACTTTCAACAATTCTGCATCCTTCGTCGAAGCGAGCTTAGCGAGTGCATCTGCCCGGGTGTTTTTAATACGAGGAAGAAGCTGTATGTCATAAGTGTCGAACATTAAGAACAACTGCTGCACCTTCTTCAAATAGGCCATCATTCTTTCTCCTCTCGCTTGATAATCACCCTTAACCTGACAGACTACCAGCTGAGAGTCGCTATACTCCTCGATTACTTCGACCTTCATTTCCTGTGCGAGCTTTAGCCCAGCTATCAGTGCTTCGTATTCGGCCTCATTATTTGACGCTGGGAATTTGAAGCGAAGCGCATAATGAATATTGTGCCCTTCAGGACTGATTAAAACTATGCCCGCTCCTGCTCCATTCTCATTCGATGACCCATCAACATAAAGCTTCCACAACTTTGATGTATCTGAGATGGGTTTCTCGAGTATTCCCGTGGGAAGATTGACGTCGTATGTAAATTCTGCGATAAAATCCGCGAGGGCTTGACTCTTTATAGCAATGCGAGGTTGAAAATTGATGTCAAATTGACTCAATTCAACAGCCCACTTAAGCAGTCGTCTTGATGCCTCAGGTTTCTGTAAGACCTGTTTCAGCGGGAAATTCATGAAAACCCGGATGGAGTGAGCATGGAAATAAGGTCGAAGCTTTCTTGATGCAATGACGAGTGCCAGCGCCAATTTTTCCATTTCTGGATATCTGGTTTTAGCATCAAGTAACCTTTTACTTACATAATACACAGGTCGTTGAATATTTGCCTCCTCGCGAATTAATGCGGCACTCATCTCATACTTAGAAACAGCGAGATACAAGCATAATTCTTCTCCCGAATTCGGTTTCGACAAGAGTAGAGGGGAACCCAAGTGTTTTTTCAATTCTTGGAACACCTACTCGCATTTCTCCGTCCACTTGAACCTTTTTGATCCCTTCAACACCTCAAAGAAAGGTTGGCATTTATCGGTTGATCTGGATACAAACCGACTTAGAGCAGCTACTCTTCCTGCTAGGCTTTGTACATCTCTGGGTTTACGAGGAGATTGCATATCAATCAACGCTTGTATCTTCTGAGGATTTGCTTCGATCCCTCGCTGGTTAACCATTAAACCCAGAAATTTTCCAAATCCTACTCCGAATGCACACTTCTGGGGATTTAGCTTCATCTAGTATCTCCGGAGGATTTTGAACATCTCATCAAGGTGCTTGATGTGATCTTCAGCTTTCTTCGACTTGACTAGCATATCATCGACGTATACCTCCATTGTCTTACCAATTTGTTTTGCAAACATCATATTGACAAGATGTTAGTAGGTCACTCCCGCATTGATAAGTCCGAAGGGCATCTTTTTATAGCAGTATAACCCTCGATCAGTGCTGAACGAGGTGTGTTCTTCATCCAGCTCGTATATGAGGATTTGGTTGTATCCTGAATATGCATCCATGAAGCTCAAAAGTTCATGCCCTGACGTCGCATCTACAAGCTGATCAATTCTCGGAAGAGGGAAGCTGTCTTTAGGACACGCCTTGTTGAGATCGGTGAAATCAATACAGGTCCTCCACTTCCCATTAGGTTTTTTCACCAACACCGGATTTGCAAGCCAGTCAGGGTAAAAAGACTCTCTTATGAACCCAATTTCGAGCAACTTCTCCACCTCTTCCTTTAATACGACGTAGCGTTCTGGATTCATGGCCCTTCTCTTTTGTCGTACAGGTTTTTTTGACGGATCTATGTTAAGATGGTGGGATATGATCCTTGAATCAATTCCTACCATATCCGAATACTGCCATGCGAAGACATCCAAATTAGACTTCAGAAAAGCGATCAATGAAGCTCGCATAGGTCCTTGAGTCTCCGTTCCAATCTTTAAAGTCCTAGAAGAAAGATCAAATGATAAATCTTCCAGGTCTTCAACGGGTCTAGTGCTGACTTCATCATTAACTTCTCGAGGATCGAAGTCTTCACTGGTCATTTCGATTGACGCTTTCACTGACGATTCGACTGATGCTTTATCTGACGATCCAACTGGAGCTTCGCTCGCTGCCTCGGCTGACGTTTTGTCCGCTACCACGACTGACGCTTTGTCCTCTGCCACGACTGACGCTTCATCTGCCGCCATGACTGACGCTTCATCCGCTGCCATGACTGACGCTTTGTCCGACAGGTGGACTATCATTGCGCGAGATGTCATATCCTTTGCTGCAAGTTTTAGCGAGTTGTTATAACATGTCCTCGCATCATATTGATTTCCTCGACCTCGCCTACCCTGTGTTGGGTCGGGAACTTCATTGTTAGGTGGTAGATCGAGGTGACAGCTCGAAGTTCTCTTAATGTCGGTCTTCCTAGCATAGCATTGAAGGCAGATGGGCAATCTACCACCAAAAACTGGGTCCTTATCGATGAAACCCTTGGAAAGGTCCCAACGCTGACCATCAGTTCAATCATGCCCATAGGCATCAGGCTGTCACCAGTGAAACCATAGAGTGGAGTGGCGGCAAGCTTCAGGTCGCTCTCATTTAATCCCATCATTTTGAAGGCACCAAAGTACAGGATGTCCACAGCACTCCCGTTATCAACCAATACTCGCCACAACTGTGTGCTTCCACAGTTAATCTTTATGACTAATGCGTCATTATGCGGATAATAGACTTCCCTTGCATCTTGCTCTGTGAAGGTAATATCCATTTCTGGTACTCGTTGAAGCTTGCGTGGTCGCTAATCAAGATGCATGACGTTGGTTAACGGCTGTTGTCGAGCTTCTCGTGCATATCTATCTTGTGCTCGCTTGGAATCTCCTCCAACATGCGGTCCTCCAAAAATAGTTTACACCTCACGCTGAATTTCTGGAGGTCGTTGTTGGTCTTCTTATCGCCTTTCATCGATCTGCTTAGTGTACTGCCGCAATCGTCCCTCTCTAATCAGCCTTTCAATTTCATTTTTCAGGGCAAAGCAATTATTAGTGTCATGCCCAATATCATTGTGATATCGGCAAAACTTGTTGGGGTCGCGCTTTGCCCTTTCCCGCTTCATTGGTTCTGGTTGTCGGAATCGCTCCTTCTGGTTTGTGACCGTATAGATATGATCTATGGGCGCGTTCAATTTAGTGTGGTTATTAAACCTCATTGGAGCTTTTGAAATCTCGTGCCTTTTAGGTCTAGGCTGATTCTCATTTTTCTGTTCATTATTCCTCTTGTTTTTCTTATTACCGCTGTTGTTGGTAATGACCGCATCTTTAGTCGCATATGTCCTTCCTCATTTTTTAGTCTTTTGAAGATTCTCGTGCGAAGATTCTAACCTCAGATGCCGACCAACTCTTCGGTAGAAGTCTTCGAGAGTTCTACACTCTCACTCAAGTAATTCCTCCCAGAGTTTTGTTTGTGGTCGCACCCCAGCCATCATAAGAGTAAGAACTCCTCCTTCAGGTGGGTTGTTGACCTTCTCTAGCTCCGAAGTGAATAGATTAAGATAAGACCGTAGAGTCTCCTCTGGACCTTGCCGGATTGCGGACAAACTAACAAGCAGAACAGTGAAATTCTTTGCGGCTTGAAACTGTCTTAAGAACGCCGTCTGTAATTGTTGCCAAGACGAAATTGAACCGGATTTAAATCCTCGGAACCACTTTTTCGCTGCTCCCAAGAGTGTGACAGTGAAACATCTACAATGTGCATGATCACTAACCCGATGAAGTTCCATCAAGTCACTAAAGTGATCCATATGGTCCTGTGGATCAGTTTTTCCATCAAAAGTGTTAATGGTGGGAAGTCTGAATCCAGTGGGAAGGGCTGCAGCTCGAACCTCCTCGCTGAATGGTGACTGACGATACCCATCAGCGAGCTCATCATCCCAGCCAGCAAGTGCATATAATGCGGTCCTTAAATTGTGAACATCGACGTTCAGAGGGAAAGCATCATCCCTTGCTGGCAGTAAAAGCGACCTTCGTTCGTTATCTTGTTTCATGGCGGGTTGGTCAGGTAAAGTCTTCTACGACCTGTGAGTGGAATCCAGTGAAATAGTGCGACGAGACTGACTTTGGTCGTTGTGATGCGTTACAGATCGATCATGACTACGTCGTCGCTCCAAATACTGTCTTAAGTCTGCAGGATCTTGTCTTGACTCTCTGCTGATTCTTTTGAAGATGCTTCTCGATGGTAGTCTTTGTTTGCCGCTCAAGCGATCTTGACTATTAGTGGATTTACAGGAAGGTTGTACACGATCACGGTTCGTACTTGAACTCTCCGTACCAGACTCTGGAGGCAAGTTTGCGACCTTGCCTTTCCCTTTGGAGGTGCGATCTTCATGATGCTCCTGCTGAGTTCTTAGCTGGCCGCATCTTCTTGTCTCTAGGATCTGTATTCCTTTCTCAGGTAATTGAGCAGGACGTTCTTTGGGATGTTCGTGTTGTGGTGGGGTCACCATCTACCCTTCAGCAAGTCATCGCAGGGTGTCATTGATCTAGTTAGTGACTTGCTGAAGGTTCACCAGCGTCTCCTCCATACGATCCTGTCTCTGGGAAAGGTTTTCTGTTACAGTCATAATAGGCTGATCCGGAGCAGAGGCTGTCTGTGTAGCAGCAGTACTTTGAGGTTGGTTTTGGCTAGTTCCGGTGACTCTGGTAGTGTTTCTAGTGTTTGCCATTATTGAAAAAGTGGAATTTGACAAATTTTTCCGCCGGAATAGCCCTCCTTCTGGCGCCAATTATTGATGGAGGTTTTATCAACAATAAATTTAGAAAAAATTTAGAGATGTGGCTTGTGCTAATTGAGTTAATAATCAAAGCAAATAAAGAGAAGATTTTATAGTGGTTCAGCCCCGAAAAAGATGAGCCTACGTCCACTATTTTTCCATTATTTTATGGAGAATTACAAGCACTCAAGGTTACAATGGCTCATCTGGAAATTGGAAAAACTGAAAAGCAATTGGAATACTCCAAACTTCCTCCCTCTTTGGAACATTGAGTCCCCTTTATATAGATAAAGGTAACCCTATGTCCCTATGATCCTAATTATGTAAACGGGTAACTATAGAATCGGGTAACATAAATTAAGTAACAACATAATTGGATAACTACTCAAAACGGGTAGCTGGTTGATCATAAATAGGAGACTTCTGTTTCCCTTTCCTTGTAGGTTTCCTGTTTGACATAGCATTTACTTGTTTCTCGTTTCTTTCGGAAGAGGTCGCCCACCACCTATACAGAGAAGGTCACACATAACCTGTGAAAGAGGTCGCACATAACCAACACGGAGGAGGTCGAACTTAAACCCTTATGCGACCTTAGGATTTTAGACCGCACAACAGTTTGAAAAATACAATCTCCAAAATGGAAAATAATAACAGATGAAAACAGTCCTAGGAGGAACCAGATTATTATATCGAAATAAAACTATTGTCTTAACCTCCTAATAATACCTCATTAAAATTTTTTTGCATAAAACCCAATGGAAAAAATAACAAAATGGAAAAAGGAGCACATTGTATTATAAATGGGCAACTAAGAAAAGCGGTAACTACAAAGCCCTGAATAATCTTTATTAATTGCATCATAGGAGAGCAGTATACCACCAAGTCGGAGCTTAAATACCTGTCACTTTAGAAGCCAAAATATCAGCAATAACATTCCCTTCGCGAAAGATGTCGGAAACATGAAAATACATCTTTGAAATTAACCCAAGACAGTATGCCACCAAGTCGGAGCTTAAATACCTGTCACTTTAGAAGCCAAAATATCAGCAATAACATTCCCTTCGCGAAAGATGTCAGAAACATGAAAATACATCTTTGAAATTAACCCAAGACAACGCATCCATGATAGTCTCCAACGCCAAGGAACAGACAAAAAACGAGACTTCAGAATCGAAACTAAATAAGTCGAATTGCTTTCTATCCATAAGTTTTTCCACCCTAAGTCCCATGCATAGAAAATTGCATGAATCACAGCATTTAATTCCGTCTCAAACGCATAGGCCTTACCAATAGAAATGGCAAAATTCCCTTTAAAGAAACCCCTGAACGTCCTAAAAATACCACCACAACCTGCTAACCCAGGACAACCATAAGCGGCATCATCTGTATTAACCTTTAACTATCCTACCGGTGGGACTCGCCAAAATACTTCAACAATTTTTGGAGCTTTTGATAGCTTTAGCTTGATGTTAAGACATTTCAAAATTCCTAACTCCTCTAAAGAATTTTTCATAGTACCTGATCCAACATTGTTAGATTCACTAACTGCACGCCATACTAGAGTGATGCTATATGGATAGAAGTGAGCTCATTGTCAAACAATAACTTGTTATGTGAGGTCCAAATAACCTAAACAGTAGTCATAATAGCTGATCTCCAAAGCTAAGAAACTTGGCTACTAAAATTAGCATCAAGGGCGCCAAGCCAAAGATCAATAACAGAGCCATCCAAACGAATATGTCGCCTAAAAGCCGAAGAGATAGCTCCCTAAAGACTGCAGGCAAAGTCACATGAGATGAAAAGGTGATCAGTAGTTTCCTCATTTCTAAAGCAAAAACGACAACACAAAGTCATGATAAAGCCTCTCCGCATGAGATTACATTCCATTGGAAGTTTATCTTGAAGAGATCTCAAAAAAACCATAGAACGCGATGGAGGAATATAGCTAGCCCAAAACTTATTACCCCATCTTTCCTTTACAGAAGGACCGACCAAAGAATTGTAGGCATCTGTACAAGTAACATTACCAGAAGCAGAATGTCACCAAATAAGTGTATCTAAAGAATTACAGAGAACCGTCTTTTGGATCTCTTTAATAATCATCGGAAAATTGGAAGTAAAGGAAGCAGGTAGAGACCATTCATAATCCGAAACAAGTTCACCAATGGTAGTATCAATGCTAGGTTCCAAAGTATCATTACAATCTATCATTTCAATTAAAGAAGAACCAAGCCAATTATCACTCCAGGAGTGTACCTTAGATTTCTACCAGGTGTCCAAATCGACTCATCGATAAGAGACTGGATATGAGATCTCAAACCACACCGAATATAAGACTTCCAAAATCGATGTTGAGTAAAACCATTGGAGAAAAATCTCTCTCTCAAGAATCTAAAAATGAAAGAATCATCAGTCAATAAACTCCAAGAAAGCTTCTTTAACAATTCTGCGTTGAGAATTCTAGGATCTCGAAGGCCAAGACCACCGTCCTCTTTAGATTTATAGCACATCTTCCAAGAGGCAATAATCGGCTTAGCCAGTTTGGATGATCCAGATCACAAAAAATTTCTAATTGAAGAAATCAACTCTTTTAAAAGAGTAACCAGCCATCGATAGACTTGAAAATAATAAGATAAATGACCCATGATTACAGAATTAATAAGGCTAACTATCCCAGTAATTAAAAGATTCAAACTTTTCCAATATTTGAAGTTATTATAAATCTTGTCCAGTAGCAATTGAAAATTAGAACGCTTTAGAGAACTGACAAAAAGAGAGACTCCAAGATAACTTAATGATGAACCACCTCTCCTCATATCGTGAAGTTCAGGAAATTCGAAATTGTAGCAAATAGAACTATACGACCAAAATAAATAAAAGACTTAGAATAATTCACTTATTACCCAGACAAAGTTTCATAATATTGAGGGCCTTCATAATAACTCTAACATTGTTCTTAGAAGTCCGAGAAAATAAAAGCACATCATCTGCAAAAAGATAATGGACTGGAGCCTTCTCCTTTCTAGTAGAAGTCATTGGAACAAGATCGCCCTGACAAATCAAAATATTGAAATAACGACCGAAGTAATCTTCAGTAAGAAAAAATAAAAGAGGAGAGAGAGGATCACCCTGTCTGACTCCTCTTGAACATGAAAATAGTCGTGGGGGAAATCATTAATCAGAATAGAAAGATGAGCCAAGTGAAATATATTTTCCACCCAATTAACAAAATTGTTGTCGAACCCAAAAGATGAAAGAACAACTTTAATAAAGTCCCACCGCAAAGTGTTGAAAGCCTTTCTAATGTCCAACTTCATAGCAAAATTTCTCCCAAAACTTTTTTTATCCAAACAATTATAACATTCCAAAGCGCCAGCAATACAGTCTCTAATACTTCTTCTAAGCACAAAACTGAATTGATTAGGAGAAATAATCCGAAAATAGATATGACCCAAATGATCAACAATGATTTTAGTAATCAGTTTGTAAAGGAAATTCCCCAAAACAATAGGCCGATATTGATTAATAGTAAGAGCATGATCCACTTTTGGAATTAACACGAGAAAATTAGAATTAAGACCAAGTGTTAAACTACCAGAGTGGAAGAATTGCTGGACCACAAAAACCACATCTTGACCAACAATATCCTAACAGTGGCAAAAGAACTTGCTTGAAAAGCCATCAGGGCCTGGGGCACTCGAAGCATCCATATCAAATACCGTCAACAAAATTTCTTCTTCATTAGGAATTCGACAAAGCTCTAAATTATCTAAAGAAGAAACCAGATTCGGAATAATCTCCTGAACACCGGAATAATTAGTGACACTAACTTGAGGCTCAGTGAACAAATATTTATAGAAAGATTGAATATGAGAAGAAATTAAAGTAACGTCTTCCATAATATCCTCACCAATCTTCATATGACTCAAAACCTTTTTTGCCCGACGACATTTCACCATATTATGAAAGAAAGCAGAATTTTTGTCCATTTCTTTAAGCCATTTGATCCTACTCTATTCTCGGAGATAAGTTTCATCCTGAGATAAAAAATGGCCAAAGGAAAAAAGACCTCAATTTCCTGGAAAAAAAAAAAAGCAAAAAAAACCCCAATAACCAATCCCCACTGAAAGAAAAAAAAAATCCCCCGAGGCTTGGAAAAAATAAACCTGAAAACAACCAAAAACTCCCAAATCCAAAAATTCAAATCAAACTTCAAATCCTTAAGTTTATTAACCAAAATAGACCTCGGAGAACCAAAGTAAGAACAAGACCAAACCTTACTAACAAATTCCTTAAATATGGAATGAGAAAGCCACATTCCTTAAAAACGAAAAGGTCTAAGGCCAGTAGCAATGTCTTTCTTGGAAGATAACAGTAAAGGACAGTGGTTCAAGTGTAAACGAGGCAAACAAATACTGGAAACCTGATTCCACTGCTATAAGAACACTTCATTATAAAAAGCTCTATCAAGATGCGACATCACCAACCTTCCCCTCTAGAAGCCACGCCATGTAAAAAAAGGACCTTGGGAGTTAAGGTCAATCATATTGCAAAGGGTCACACCAGCTCTGAAGTCTTCATAAGATCTTTGTTTAATGATACCCATTATCTCATGAGCACCCATAACAGAATTAAAATCACCCCAAAACCAACCAAAGACCAGTCACATGCAAGGAAGATAAGGAGTCCCATAAGTCACAATGAACAATATAATCACAACTAGCATAGAAAAAACTAGTAAAAAACAAGACACTATTGAATGTGAAAGATAAAGTAACATGTTGGGAATGAGAAGCAATAACCTGAAAATTGGAGATGGCCAAAGTGCCAAATACCCAGATAGAAGGAAGTATTTTATCATTTTTAGCCACGAAATGAAAACCAAGAGAACTCCAAAAGCGGGAAAGAATAGAGCTAAATATACACATTCGCTCTACTAAGCAAAGAATATCCAGTCTGTGACGAATACACAAATCTCTAAGAGATCTTTGGGTACCAATAGTAGAGATACCCCGACAATTCCAATAAAGGGCCTTCATTAAGAAGTGGTTTTGGAAGCTCTTGTGACAGGCTTAGAGTACTGGGCTTGAGAAGCTTTCTTCTTTTTCTTAGACTGCACTTCTTGCCAACCCTTATCTTTTGATATGAAGACCTTGGTTGGAGAGAGATCACTAGTGTCCAAACTATGGTCACTCTTAGATTCCGCAAAAGAAGAGGAACCCTTCGGATCAGAAATACTTACCTCGGCAGCAAGGGCCTCAATATGCTCTTCATGAACCTCAGTATTAACTACTTTATCCATATTCGAAACGTGCTCCGAATCATGGTTTAAGGCTACATCCTCTTTAGAATTTACGTTTTCATCAATGGCTGCTAACTCATCCTCCTTATCATAATAAGCTTTATTATTTTCTAGGCTATCAACTATTTCAACTTCATCTTCCATATTTCCAAAATGTACAAGAGAATTATCCTTGCCTAAATCTGATGCAAGAGAAGTGAAAATTTTTGTTACTGGCATATCTGGAGATTTTTGAACATCTTTGGAAACTACCTGATTGGTAATAGGCTTTGCAATGTAGACTTGTTGCTTCGGGGCTAATCCCTCACTCTTCTTAGTGATCTTTTCCTTGTCCTTTTTTGGTTTATTATGATAACAATTAGAAGGAACATGGCCAATAGAGGAACAAGTAGAACAAAAATCGGGAAGTCTTTCATAAGAAAGATAAACAAAATGACATTCATCTCCGCTCTCAACTTGAATTGAGTCAAACAAAGGATTCTTGAGGTCAATATCCACTAAAAATCGAGCAAAATGACCAAAATCCCCATTAAGAGTAGCCTGGTCAATCTTCAAAGAAACCTCCATAGCCCTAGCCAAATCAGAAAGGATTTGTGGATGCCAAAATTCCCATGGTAATTCATAAAAACGGACCCAAACTTGAATATTTGTAGTCTTTTGCTCACTAGGTACGAAACCGGGAACCCATGGCTGAAGTCTTAAGATACCTAGCTTAATATTCAAAGAACTCATACTCCAAACACAAGTCTTATCTTGCTTGGAAGTAAGCAAAATTAGAAAGTACCCCTTGCCCAAAGAAATAAGGCGCCAAGATGAAATTTTCCAAATTGAATCTAATCTTGCCTTTAAATCAAGCAAAGACCAAGGTTTTTTACCCTTAGATAAAATGACACGTCCAATAAGAGAAAACTTACAAAGATTCAATTGTTCTTCCACTGCAGTAGGATTAACCTTGACTGAAATATAAGCACCCTTTTGTTGAGGAATAGAAGATATGGAAGGGACGGGTATAACCATTGTTTTCTTGTTGAGAACCACATCAGCAAAGGATTTTGCATGGGGAGCCAAAGAAGAATCAACCACAATGTCCTTCTAGTGGAATGAAAAAAGGTGTGACCCAAGATCTCATCCCCCATGGTGACCACGACAATCAGCACTATAGCAAAACAAATAACACTAGTAGATCACTATAGCGGGTAGGAACTATAATGAAACCCTAGCAAATCACTATTCAGTACTACAGCAGACCCTAGCAAATCCTCAATCAATTTTTTCCAAGCCAGATGTTCGGATCGATTTGTCTATTTTAAAAGGAAAGCCATTTTACAAACCTTAATCGTGGATTTCAACATGTCCTCAGCGAAAGGCATAAATTCTTCAATCGAAGACTTTGGAACAGCCAGATTTGCAACCTCCTGATCTTACTTCTCAACTGGACTCGGCCTAGGTTAAGGTGTTATGGATGTTGAAAACCTAATTAGTTAAGAAAGATATGTTTTTCAATCATACAGAGATAGATGTGTGTGAAGGGAGTTTTCTTTTTTTTTTTGAATATATATGTACTAAAATGTAAATTTACTAAAAGGTTTTATTCGTAATAAAAATTTATTAAATTTAAGGTATATAAAGAGTAGATGAGAGGGTGCCAATAGTGTCATCCATTCATAATTTAGGATATCACTGTCACGACCAAAATTCTAAGGTCGTGACTTTTAGTAATTTTTAGTTGAAACAGTGACAAACAATATTTTTCCAAAATTTTAGAAAATCGAGTGCTAGAGGTTTTAAAATTATACTTCTCACAAATAAGTAAAATTCAAGTTAAAGAAACTTCTCATTAATATAGATTTTCAAGAAAATACTCCACTCAAAGTTTAGGAGAATTCCAATTTTATTAATTTAAAAAAATATTTTTAAATTCATAACATTTAGAGAAATGAGTCAAATTAAAACCTTAGGTCCATTGTTCAAATTATCTACATAAAATCATTTGGGTTTGTAAGTTTTCAATTTAATAGCAATATCATCCTTATACATCACTTAGTAAATATACTACTATTGGCAAAATAAATTTAACTTAGAAAGAAAAATGATACAGAGTACGAACTAACCAATAAAGATGTGGGAAATGACACACATATGCCAAATAATCTTGACAAGTCACCAAGACAATTTTCCCAAAATAAATCAATACCTGAAAGTGGGAATAAATAAGGAGGGGTGAGCATGTGAATGCTCAGTAAATATACTCACATTGAAGGTCCTGCATGATTAGTGTTCCATTCCAAACCATACATAAAATTTAAGTGGAAATCATTGTCCAACGATTCAAATATTCCAAACTATTATAAAACATCCATAAAAACCAGTACATATCTATTCAAGCCAACATATAACCGTGTATATAATCATGATGTCCAAAGTGTCTTACTGGATCACTCATAAGTACGAGCTACCTAAAAAGGCGCCGTAAGTCCGATCACCCTATGTGGGCATCGTAAGTCCGTCGGCCGCATAAGTATGTGAGTACATACAAATGCTATATAAATAATAGAATAAGAATATGCACAATCTCCATAAAATCTCAAAATAACCATACAGTATTCTTTAATTAAATCACTTTTGGTCCTCAAAATTGGGTACTCAAACCATTTTGGATTTTCTAAAAATTTCGGCATTACAACAGCTATTTTTTATCAAAACCCAAAAATCCAATTTCCCGCAGAAAATAATCCAAAACAATATATATGACACGTCAACCAGTATGACGTGCCTCTCAGGTAGTTTATATCTCAAATTAGGTCAAAATGGATATAAACATAATTTTTATAAATTATTTCACAAAATCCTATATTTATTGAAAATATGTAAAATTCATAAATTAAATTAATTTTTGAATCAAGTAATAGAATCCCTACCTCATTAGAATAGTGATACCACACTATTAGATACTCAAAGTGTCAATTGGATAGTCGTTCGGAGGGTCGGGAACCAATTCCACACCCTCGATCGCTCACTTGGGAAACATCGACCCCTCAATGAAGCTTCGAATTAATGAACGGACCTTTTCATTGAATTTTTAATGTCTAAAATAGCTAAGTTAGACATATAACTCAACTAACTCGGGTCTGAGCCGACACCGGACCAGTGGCTCATAAAACTAGACAAAATCTAAGCCACTAGATATTGACTTTCATGCCGGTCACTAAATATAGTCAATATATATATATATATCAAACTTCACCATGTTTCGAGTACATTCCAAAAACGATAAAAAAAATGAAATCTAACAGTTGGATTAAAAACTAAAATTCAAAACTTAAAAATACCCAAAAATGGCAACTTTTAAACCGGGCAAAATGGGATCGTGAAATATATACATTGAGGTTCTTCTCGACGATACGAACCCAACGAGCCTAAGAATGCAACCTGAAACGATCAGAATTGTCACCAGAAATCAAGATTCCCCGCGGTCGAAAACGGTATTTTCCGGCGACATCGAGCTCGTCAGTGACCAGGGATTGGTGGTGTGGGTAGTAGGCAGCGTGGGAGAGCTTCGCCGGTAGCTGGCCTGGCCAGACAGTGGGAGAGGTGGCGGCGGCACTCCTTCGGCCGAGAGAATGAGAGAGAACAAGATGAGAGAGGGGATCGGGAAGGGGAGATGAGAGAGAGAGAGAGAGAGAGAGAGAGAGAGAGAAAGTAAATGTATATATATAATTAATTAATTTTTTAAAAAAAACAAATCTGGTCAAATGACTGCTTTACTCCTATAAAAATTGGGATTTTACAATCACTGTACTAATTTCCAAAATATAGGCTTCTTAATTCTTTTTTATTTTTTTTCTTTTTTGGTCAGTTTTTAAATGTAAAAACTAAAAGGGTAATATTATAAAAAGGGAAGGAGGGCCTTAGGCAAATACCTATATTGCCTATAGGTAAAGTTGGCACTATTTTTATGCTATTTTTGGTAGGAAGTAAAATTGAGAAGAAAGAAAAGATAAAAGAGAAAAGGGAGAGAAAATGGAAAAGGAAAAAGAAGAAGAAAAGAAAATAGAAAAGAAAAATGGAGGGGGAAAAAATGAGGTGAGTCCCCACACATTTTTTCCCCTCCAAATTAGAGAGAGAAAATGAGAGGGAATAAACTTTGACTAATATAAAAAATAAATTTATCAAATTATTCTTATAAATTAATTTTTAAAATCGTTATATTAAGGATAAAATAATCATTTTAAAATAAACTAATTTTTTTTTCCCTTCTTATATATCAAACAAGTACGAAAGAAAAACACTTTCTTTATCATTCTACAATTCTTTTCCTTCCTAATTTGTTCTTCTCTCTTATTTTTTTCCCTCTCCACTAAATATCCCTACTAAATATAGCCTTAGTGGCTACTTTGGCTTTTAAAAGAGGTCAGAAAAAATTGCACGAGGGAGAAGCATTAGAAAAAATTGCATGAGGGAGAAGCAACTAGTAAATTTTTGTTTTCAGTCAACAAATTTTAGAATTTGTTAATTTTTATTTTAAGTGGAATTTCAGAATTTAGTCGGATAAATTGTTGCTTTTCTAAAACTGATTCTGCTTCTAATACAAATTTCTTAAAACAATATCTAGTTTATTAAACATTTGGACGTTGTTTTTAAATAGTAGAACAATTTTGTTAATTTAATTCACAAAATGCACGTCTAGAACTTTTCTCTCGCAGCTGGAGCACAACACAAAACGATAGTACTAAAGTAGCCATAAACTTGCCTATCATCATAATATTTTTTATGCTAGAAAAACTAAATTGCTTATTGCGAAATTAGTTTTATTTTGTATTTTGTTAATAAGTGGGTGTCCGCAATTAATACTCCGACTAATGCCATGGGACTTGTGCACCGTGCCCTCGGAAATCGTTTCAAAATTTGCTTAATTTACAATATTAACACCTAGTATTGATAAGATACAACATTGATTTGATTTCCTAATTATTTCATCATAATATGTCCAGCAAGTACGAGTTTAGAGTTTTTTCTACTAGTGATTTTCTACATTTATTGCAAAGAATTTTTGAAAAGAAGATGTAAGTTGAGGTGATGGTTGTGGTGCTATAGTATATTTGGCGAAACAGAAATAATCACAGGCGTGATAATTTAGTTAAAAGTACCCATGATCTCCTAGATAATGCTGGTTATTGGCTCTTCAAATATGCTCAATAGCTTTTGTCCAGTGGTGTTTCAAGTAGTCACCCCAAAGATGAAAAGTGGCACCTCCTGAATTAGGAGAGTTGAAAATGAATGTCGACACTACTGTTTGTACAGTTTCTCAGAGCATAGGCTTTGAGTATTTGATATCATGTGATTTTGCAGGTGAGGTAGTATTGGAGCAATGGCGGCTTCGATGAAGGGCGGTTTTGATCCTTATATTGCTACAATGCAAAACCTTGTGTTTGCAAAGGAAATTGGCCTCTCAACATTCACTACTTGGAGAGTGATTCTCTTAAAGCTATCTAGGCTCTTACTCGTTAACATGTTTTTTCTGAAGAGGGTCCTCTACTTAACGACATTAGATGTCTTTTGGTTAATGTACGTAATGTACTTCTTGTTTTGTCCCCTCAATGTGAATAAGGAATATCATTCACTTGTCCGTTTTGCTTTATCTTTAGCTTCCCCTATGTACGTGTTAGAAGAGAATCATGAATGCATCTCTCACATTGTTGCCAGTAATTTGCTAGCTTCTAGTTAAATAAAAGACCAGTTTTCTTTTCGAAAAAAGAAAAACCCTGCCCAAAACAATATGAATTCCTAATTATTTATTCATTAGCTTATATCAATTCCAGATTACAATATTAGTCCTTTCAAAAAAAAAAATTACAATAAAAATGGTCCTAATTATAGGCAGTGTATCCTTTAAAAAAATTATAGGCAGCATGTAACACATAAATGAAGTCCTTTTCCTTTAAAAAAAATAAATTAACACAAAATGAATCCTGTCGTAAAAGTGCATGGAAATGTACGATATATATATATATATATATATATTATGTTAACGACGCAGTATAAGGATATGTACAGTTAATATTCACGAAATTATGGTCACATAGTATATGTTTGTAGATGCATCGTTAATATGATATATTCGCATGTCGATGTATGAAAATGTACGGAACATATACCTATTAATGATGATGTAGTATAAGGATATGTGCAACCAAACTAGGTCCATCCCTCCCTATATATATATATATATATATTATGTTAACGACGCAGTATAAGGATATGTACAGTTAATATTCACGAAATTATGGTCAGATAGTATATGTTTGTAGATGCATCGTTAATATGATATATTCGCATGTCGATGTATGAAAATGTACGGAACATATACCTATTAATGATGATGTAGTATAAGGATATGTGCAACCAAACTAGGTCCATCCCTCCCTAACTCTCATCAAGATTGGGAGAGAAAAGAAAAGAAAAAGAAAAGCATGAATTTCCTTTAAAAGCAATCAGAGAACCAATTATTTTGCTTGAATGACGGACAAACCAGAAAAAGCAAAGAAATAATTAAAAAACAAAAGCCAAAGAAAAACGAGAAATATTACATTTATATGCTGACCCCTGTTGTTTATTAAGGTGGGCCTCATGATGGATCTATATAGACCTCACTCTCAGAAAAATAAGCTCAAAAAGATAAGCTCAGAAAGAGTGAAGGACAAACCAGAAAACCAAAAAATAAATAAAGAATAAAAACCCAAAGAAAAATGAGAAATGTGTCTGACTGCATCATTCCTGTAGAAAAGTAGACACAATAGTTTACAGTGTTAGCTAGTTTTCTAATAGATTAATTTCAATGTGATAGCATAGAAAAGATTACAACGCAAAATTTCTATTCTTATTTCTATTCTTTCTCATATACACCAAGACTCTAACTGTATTACACTATTGGCACTAACGAACATAACTAACTCTGCCACCGGGACTGTCACGACCCAAAACCCGGGCTAGTGGCAAAAGGAGAATTTCACTTGGTGGGAAATTCCTTAATTTATTTGAAAAGTGTCAAAAGTTTTAGTTTTTATAAAATCAGTCCATTTAAATAAAAACATTTGGAATTCCATCCCGTGAACCACTCCCACAGTTCGTATACATCACTAAACCTAGATTGAATGATCACCTAAAAACATGAAATTAATTTTAAAACCCATCATCATCATCATCATCCACCACAGATATCCAATAACAGAAAGGCATGCATAAGTTTACAGACAATTTGAAAGCAGTAATCATGGTTCAATGCTAACACAAAAATCCAAATAGTCCAAAGACTATGATCTCAAACTTCTAGCATTACCAAGAGGCGAACTGCAATCAGGATGGCTTCTTAGTCCTCTTGATCACCAGGATCGCACCGAGCACCACCTGAGGAGGAAGATAAGGGGGGTGAGCATACAATGCCCAGTAAGAAAATAGTTACCTCGGGGAAAACCTTTCAGTGATGGGAATCTCCTGCATGGTTAGTTTAAATCCGAAACATACACACACACATATATATACATAATCTCAATAATCTCAACAGGAAGCCAATATATATATAACAGGGTAAATAAAGAAACCATCAGTCCCTATGCACATGACATAAATCAACCCATCCCTATGAGCTCGCATCCTCTCATCTGTGGAAACCCAGGATGACGGCACTACATGTGCCAAACAGCCTGCCTAATACCTAAGCCCATACCCGGAGGGGACACCCATGTGTCGCCTACCAAACCTGGAGGGGCAACCGAATTGCCTACACCTGCCAAATGGGGAGGTAATCAGAAGTAAC
>JXTB01001008.1:4609-27384 GCA_002914805.1 Parasponia andersonii
TATTTGATTGTGTGTTTGATATTTAGTGTGCTTAATTTACTTGGTAATATCACTATATGTTTGATATTATTGTTTATTTAGCTTAAAAGTTTCAAAATAGTGGTCTATAGTTTTACATAGTTGAAAATTTTCTTAAAAAAATTTTAAAACCTAATTCACCCCCTCTTGGGTTATCAATCTTGGGCCAACATTATCTAGTTTAAAATTTTATTTATTTGAGTCATATTTTATACTATATTAAATTATGTTAAGGTATTTTTTTCGTAGGACTAAAATTTTGCATATAAACTTTGTGCAAATTAATTAGTTAAATGTTTGTATATGTGACAAAATAATTCAACATATAATTCCATGTGTATATTACTAAGTGAGAAATGATTCAAATACATAAAAAAAAACATTATTGCTACATGTTTTTTAGTCATACGCTAGTAACCTAACATATAATTATAAAGCCAAATTAGACTATAATAGATCAATTTTTTATTAGTTATTGAAAATTCAAATTAATTTAATACAAAATGTACATAATTTTACGTAGTAGCTAATGTAGTATAATACTTAGTAAAACACTCGTACATGTTATTATGCGCTTAAGCTAAATTATATGTTTTAATAATATTAAATTATATTATGGTATTATTTCTTACGTGGGATTAAAATTTTATAAATAAAGTTGTATAATACAATCAATTAAATATTCACCAGAATTGACATTATTTAAAAATTATTAAACTTAGATAAACTTTTATTGATTAATCTGATAAAGAGTATTTGATAAAATACTATTACACGGATTCATATGCTATGAGTTAGTTTTATAAATTTAGTATATCTAAATATAATGTCATAATTTAGTAATTTATAGTACTTACTAGAACACTATTACACAATTACATGCTTAATTAAGATTAAAATTGGTTAATATTGCATTCATTAATAAACCTTTACATACTATTAAGCACAATTTGACAAAGTAGTAGGCTATAGCACTAACAAGCACACTGTTAAATACTATCACATGATTAAGTTAGATTATGATTATCCAATTTTACATTAATTAGTGAAATTTTACATTAAATTATATCATTAAATATAATTTGCTAAAATAGTGTAGTACTTAGTAGAATACCACTATATATTCTCAGGTACTCAACAAAAACAATAATTAGTTTAAGTTCTATTAATTAGTAAAAATTCATACTTATTTAGTTTTACTAAGCATGCTTTAAAAATATAGGTGTCTTTATTTTATTTAGTATAATACTAATTCGAAGTATCACATGCTTAAATTAAATTAAATTTTGATAGTCTTAGTGATTAATAAAATTCAAATTAATTTAAACTCATTATTGAGAATAATGTCACAAGTTAATGGGTTAAAGTTAGGATTAATATCTCTTGCAGTTCTCAAATTTTTACCCAATGCATCACTAAGTCTTCATTTTTTTTTTTTAACCACAACATATAACTCCCCAAACTTGATATTTTGTAACACATCCCAAGTGAATAAACCATTAATTTTTGCTGTTAAAATGTCAAGTGGCTCGCACATGGCCACGTTTAAAAGCGTATTTGTTGGAAATAAATATTAGGTACCAAAGTTCTCATCTTTTCTCCATGTTCTACTATTAAAGTCTGGGTAAGGCTTTTAAGCTTTAAGGGATTCAAAGGAAAGATAAGTGAGGGAAAAAAAGTGGCCAAAAAAATAGAAAAAGATGAAGAAGACAATAGCAAAACTTTCTTGTATTTTTTTATCGTTTCTCTCTCTTAGTTCCCACTAGATTTCTCTGTTTATTCTCTCTATTTGCTCTTGAATTTTCCAAGAATCTTAAGGTGGATTCGAGTGTGAGATATAAGGAATTGAACGACGAATGGTATGATTTTGGATGAGAGAAGAAGTTGTGATGAAGAGACTTTGAGTTGTGATCAGCAACAAAAATCTCCCTTAGGTAAATCTGGCTGGTTCTTGTTCTAATTGACTTGTTTGGTCGATTCTGATTTTTTTTTTAACCCCCAAGAAGAACAAGAAAATGACCCAGATCACTCAAAGAAAATGTCTATCTCTATCTTTTTTTTTCCTTGTAACTTTTATCTTCAAGTTTAGTAATCTTGCTTAGGCTTTGGTTTCCGTTTGGTTACTGAGGAAGTGGGTTTTGGGTTTATAGTTTTTCACTAATTGACCTGAGAAACAAGATTTTGCTTATTATCTATACATTGAAAATTTGTGTGAAATATCAGTTTTTCTTATTTGAATTTCTTCCTTCTTATTTATTATTTAGTAACTAATTATATTTTTTTTTCTTATTATTTTTTGTTGCTTCTTTGCGACTATTATATTGTGTTTGTTCTTATTTCGATACCTTTGAATTCATGATTATCAAGTTTCTCAAGTTCTTTTATTGACTGTCGGATATCTGATGACTACAATATAGTGAAAGTATTTTTCTATTTGTTTTATCATTGTACAAAAACGTTGCATTCAATTAAATGAATCCAGTCTTACATATTTATACTTGATACTCCATTATTATTTGATTATATTGCTTAGTTCTTCTTCCCCATAGCTTTAGTAGTGGAATATGGAAATTCGAAAGGTAAGAGGAAAATAAATTATCAAAACTTAAAATAGCCTAAATAAAGACTATGTTCCCAGTGGGAGAGAGAAAGAAAGAAATTATGTGGTAATGATAATACCACTAAAAAATAATAGAATTGCGTTTTTGCGAGATCTAGCAAATGGGTCTTTGCTGATCTCTACAATGTTTATGGTGATTGTTGTTCTAACTCTAACTCCGAAAGGTGAGTGGAATAAAACGACAACTTTTTATTTTTAAATATAAATATTCAAGGGTAAGTAGTGGTTACAAGTTTTATAGTATTAATTGCCCCCTCAACAACTGTCCTAAAAAGTGGTCATTCGATTTTAAAAAAAAAAAAAACTTTGCTTTATGAAAGATTCAAGGGACTCAATATCTATGAGGGACTAAGTCCATCAAAACGAACCGAAAGATTGACTTGGTTCTCTTTAAAATATTAAAAAAAAAAAAAATCAAGAAACCCAACAACCCCAAGTACCCAAAAAACAAGCCAAGAAAAGGGTGAACAACGAACAAAAAATCCGCCCCAAAAAACGAAAACTTTGAAAAAAAAAAAAAAGAAATAAGGAAAAATACAAAAACGAACAAAACCCTTCAAAAAATTTTTTTTCAATATTTTCTCCGATCAAACAATATTTGAAGTAATTATTCTATGAAGATATAAATTAACTATCTTCCATAAATACTAAAAAACTCAACCAAATAAACACTAAACTTACAAAAGTGTAACAAAACAAAATGAAATGTGACCATTTCAAATATGAAAAATAAAACTACATCATAATATCATAAATACTTTCACAATAAAAGAGCTAAAAGTGAAGCATCAAGGTTGATATTGGTTAAAAAAAAAACCAATAAACAAATAAATATATATTCAAATAGTAATTGTCACTATACAAATTTTGGGTCAGTGGCAAAAAGATAATTTCATAAATAGAAATTTAATAGTTATTTTAGAAAAAAAGAAATTCATAAACTTCAAATTTTAAGAATAATTACGGGTAGTTTTAAAACGACATTTTAAGATAAAGTTTATAAAATAATTCAAAATATAAATTCTTACAGACATGTGATCATCATTAGNATTGCATCACCATCATTCTCACAAATTAGAAATAATAGTTATACAAAATAAATCCAAAAATATGAGCCATAAGGTACTTCTACAAAACTTAAATATAGGAGTCTTCAAGTAGTTACTAATTACTAAAATCAGTAACGAACTTTCTTCAACTCATTCTGCTCATGAGTTTCTCACATCATATAAGATACTACCTGAGAGGAAGGAAGAAAGTGAGCTAACGCTAAGTAGAGAATCAATTCCAATTTTTTTACGATAGAATATTTAAATCTAAATTCCTACATAGTTGGTAACTTGTTTTAAATAGTTTATAAAATCTATTTATAAACAATGTTCAAAGATCCTAAACTCTAATCCCTACAAAATACATTTCCATATTCCAAAGGTTCACAAATTCTAAACCTTTGTCAATTATATTTCCAAAATTCGAAGGTTCACAAATGGAATTTGTCAATTACGTTTTCAAAATTTAAAAGTTCACAAATTTCAAACCTTTATTAAACATAATTCCAAAGCAAGTATATATCCATGTTGCCAAATATATAACAATGCGATACAATCATGATGATATGTCCAAATTGTCCAAATAAAACACCTGTAAGTCTGAGCACCCTATTTGGTTACAGTAAGTCTGAGTACCCTCTTTGGGTACTATAAGTCAAAGTACCTTCTTTGGGTACTATAAGTCAATGGCCGCATTAGTGTTATGAATGTGTACAATGCTATATAAATGATATTGATGAGACCATAAACCATTTGTTAAAAATCACAACATAACCATGCAGTAAGTTTTATTTTAAAATATCACGTTTATCCAGAATAATTACCAAAATTAAATAAAAATTATGTAATTCACGAAATTTTAACAATAGGTAAAATATTCTAAATGTATTCAATTTTTCATAAAAGGTTGATAATACATCCTCTACCTCTATGGAGTAATAGTAACATATTATCAAGGCTCTTGGTAATTCCCGTTTGTCATTTGGAAATATGATAGGCGTATTAGAATTCAAATTCTCTTGCTTGAAGAGGTCGCTTCCCCAGTTGGTAAAAAAGAAAAAAAAACATATATCACCACTGAATTTCTAGCATCTAAAATAACTGGATTAGACATACAATTTGACCAATTTGGATTCTTATGCTGAAACTCGACCCGTAGCATGTAAAACGAGACTATTCACAAGCCTTGTATCTCAAAATTCCTGCCACTTCAAAATATATCGATATTTTATATCAAAGTTCATCTTTTGGCCTTACTAAATCCAAATTTCAAGTCAAAACTTTATTTCGAGATCCCAAGCATTAAAAAGGCCTTATATCCGAAAGTTATAAAAAAATCACTTTTAGAAATATTTACAAAAATATGATCTTTTTCAATTCGAAATTTTACACGTCTCTAGATTTCGATTCAAAACCAAACAATCATATTTGTTCATGATTTAAGCTCCTCTATCACCTCATATAGTTTTCTCAACTTAAATAATTATTAAATTACCATTCTTTATACTTTAAGAATGACCAAAATCGGAAAGTTCCTTACTCGCGGTGAATTGATGGCAACAACCAGTCGGAGTTAGTCGAAGAGGGCGAGATAAGTCAACACACACAAATGGTGAGCTGAATAGATGTCGAACAGTGGTTTTTGGCCGAAAAAACCAATCGACAACAATGAATTTCGGAGGCTCCGAACTCTGTCGTCGGGGATTGAAAGGTAGCAAGGCTAGTCAGTGCTAACTTGTCGACAACTAGTAGTTTGCACGGGTCAATGTGTCATTGTTGTTGACTAGCAGCTGGACGGTGACTGAATAGTGGCCGACAGAGAAAATTTTTAGAGGGGCTCGATGGCTTCACGTGAGAAGAAATGAGGGCTCAGGGATTTATGAGAAATTTTGGGAATTGTAGGTCACCTATCAATTTCTAAGTAGCCTTGCTTTGTTTTAGAAATTACGTTTTACACTTTTTAAAAGATTTCTTACATTTATGCACTCAAAAATTTTGGTTTAGTCCTTCTTTCAAAATTTTCTTTACACTTTTATCCAGATAAACCTAGACTTAATAATGTCCAGGCATATATCAGATATTTTTAATTTTATACTTCGAAAATTGGATTTACCAAAATATCCTTGGCCTTAATTTTATATTTCGTACAAGGCTCGTGATTTGCCTCTTTTATGTGCTAA
This sequence comes from Parasponia andersonii, assembly GCA_002914805.1. Taxonomy (NCBI): domain Eukaryota; kingdom Viridiplantae; phylum Streptophyta; class Magnoliopsida; order Rosales; family Cannabaceae; genus Trema; species Trema andersonii. The sequence continues at coordinate 10,477 of JXTB01001008.1, forward strand.
GGATCGAGTTTCGGCTTGGGACTCAAATTAGTAGAATTATATATCTAAACTATCAATTTTGGACACTAGAAACTCAATAAATAAGTCTTTTTTCTCATTTTAGACTCCCTTGAAAAAGTGAATTTCTAGGAGCAAGCTAAATTGAGTTCAAATTCAACAAACGGATTTCCAAATGACTCGCGAATATTAATATGAGTTTTAATAGAGGATTATTACATTTATTTGAAGTAGAGATTCGATCACTTGCCTTTAATTTATTAGTTTGAGTTAAAATTGATTAAATTAAATTTCGTAATTTAAATATAAAAAATGTGTTTGGTTTAAATTTGAAATTTGAATGATTGAGAATTTACTGTATGGTTTAGCTTTTGGATTTAATTCACAAAATGTACATATCTACATCATGTCACGTATTTCTATTGTATATTGTCATACACGGCCTTTAGAATCACAGTGTTCAGTTAGAACACTAAAAAAACTCACATTCACCATATAGATGATATGAAACTCACATATGCTATGGATCTATATGAAACTCACATATGCTATGGATAGGAATTACGGAATTGAGTAATAGTTAATGCGTTTATGGTGGACTTGTATGGTATGCACTGTGTTTTAGAATGAATTTTGATATTAATTATAAATGTGAACTTTTGACAAATTTATTTGTGAAATTGGTATTATTAAATGTTTGGAATAAGGAAGACTAATTTTTCAAGAAATTGTGAAATGAAAATAATGTTTATTATAAACGCTTGTGATCATTTCTCTATTAGGCGTTAGCTCACCTCCCTTCCTTCCCTCTCAAGTGGTGTCTAGTGTGACTTGGATAAAGAGATTTAAAAAATGGCATTGGAAGTTTAACAGTAGATGTCTATTATTGAAATTCCTATGATACTATGAAGAGTGAAAATAAGTAGGGATATGATTATGTTATGAGAGCTTTTATTGAGAACTGTGAATAAATTATGTCTATAGTGATATGTGAATAAATTTGTATTGCACAATTTCGATTAATTACTATTGTTGTAATCTATGTTTAAAGAGTGATGCATTAACTATGGGATTGTTCTAATTTAAATTTTATTAGATGCCGGTAAAATGTTTAAAAATCTATTTGATTTTTAAAGTTAAATTTTGGTATTTTAAATTTATGAGATACTCATTTTGTCACTAACCCCGGCCTACCTAGCCTCCAATCATGACAGAAAAATTGGTATCAGAGTTTTTGGTTTTCGAAAAACTTTCATGAATATATCACCTATTAAAATAATTTTTCTACAACAATACATATGCATATATATACTAAAATTCTACACGTATATCATTTCAAAAAATACTATATGGATATAAATTTTAGGTATATGTAATTTATACACGTAAATTTTTAGCTGAATTTATGATTATTGGCAGGGACGCCGCAACAAGCAATTTTGTCTACTTGGAGCTATAACTATACATTATCCATTTTATAGGGACCATTCTATAATTTTCTAATTTTCAATGGAGATTTTGTTTACAATTTCAGCTAAAAAAAATGAAAAATATATATAAATTTCTTAACTATGGAAAAGAAAATATAAAACTGAGTGGGGTTTTAAGCCCCACTAATTCGTAGATTCCTCCGTTTATCGGCCAGCATCAATATTGGCTGGTTAAAAATAAATGAGAAATTTAAGGGAAATAGATGGATTTGGATTGGTATATATATATATTATAATATTTTTTCTATTTCCTATAATGGTTTGACTAATTATTCTTAACAAGTCAGAAATAGAAAGAAACACATAAATTAATTACATCAAATCAGAATCTGTTCAAGAATGAGACTGTTTTAAAATAACTTTATTAGAACAAATATTTCGATTTTTATAATTGAAATTTTTCAAAAGGATTCAAGGGATTAAATCTAGTTTTACCAACGGGCACTTAATTTTCTTTTTCCGCATATAGAAAGAAACTGAGATTAACAATATATGTTACGATCCTATATTAGGTTATTTGTTTAGATTAATTATTTTATTTTATATTTTTATTTATACTTTGAATAAGTCAGTTAGTTATTAGCCTATCCTAAGCTTCAAGGTTATATATCTTAGTGGGATAATCATGTTATTATTTTTAATATTTTGTAAATACTTTATTTGTCTAATATAGGAATTAAACGTCTAAGATACATGTGATCATGGTATCAGTAGTTCAATATTTTAGGGAACTAGATTGCAAATTCTTTCTATTTAGAAAGGAATAATTAATGAAAAATGTGTGCAGAGTATAACTTATTTAACGTATTCTTTGTTGGGAGATATGAGTTTCTTGATAACGAATGAGTTTATTATTATTTTTAATTCCGTTTTAGATATGCGTTTGTATCATTTGGTATCATTTAGTATCAATGGTAGACAATAAAGCATGGAATAAATCAAGCAATAATTGGAGGAGCTTAAGCAAAACATCCTAAGTAACCAAACAAAACTTGTGAAGGATCTCTTGCAAATACAATTGAATTACATGGAAACGAAACTAGCAAAGAATGAAGCGGTTTTAAAGAATAAAGAAGATATTCAAAAAGGCAATGCGTCAATGACTTATGAATGTATTCAAGATGATTAGGAGCAAAGTTATAAAATTTTTCAACAAGAACCATGCGGGTAATTTCTTTTACAACTATTGTCTTACCTTGCAAAGCTTCACAAAAATTGAAGACTAAAAAATGCAACAAAAGTGGAGACTTTTCATGGTTCAAGACGTTGTAGTAAAAGTAATTTATTAAGTCTAGTGGCAAATTTGAAGACAGAAGGCAACGTCAAATCAATAAAGTGCCTTCAAAAGAAGTTCAAAATTTCAAATTATTTAATAATAAATTAGAAGCTGAGGAAAAGACTTTATTTTTTTTTTGGCTCCGAGGACAAAAAGACATTAATTAGAAGAAGTCCACCCTTAACGATAAGGGTATTTTTAACGGAAAAGGAATGTTACGGTCTAAATTAGGATATTTGTTTAGATCAATTAGTTTATTTATGTTTTTATTTATATTTTGAATAAGTCCATTAGTGGGATGATTATGTTATTATTTTTCATATTTTTTAAATATTTTATTTGTCTAGTATAGTAGTTAGATGTGTACGATACATGTCATCGTGGTATTAGTGGAGTTTAATATCTTAGGGAATTAAGTTGAAAATTATTTGTATTTAAAACCCCAACAATTAATGAAAAAGGTGTGCAAAATATTTTGTTTATAAACATATAATTTATTTTAGGAGCTTTGAGTTCATCAAAAACCCAACTTTCGAGCTCAATACTCCCTCAAACGACTACTATCATTTTTAACTTCGCGTTCGTATCAATATATGACTTAATATCATATAAACATTTTAATGCTTGCTAGTCTACTTTGGCACTTAATTTCAGGTTTTTACGTTTAGTTTGTCTTAATAATTACATCATTAAATTGTATAATTTCCTCTCATTTAACCTTTGTATTATATACTCTTTATATAGGGGTGTAAAAGGAGCCTGAAAGCCCAAAACTCGATGGACTAGCTCAAAAAAAACTTGATTCGAATTCGGTCCAAACCCGACATGATCTGAGTCCGGCTCAAATCCGATTATTCTTAAGGTTGGGCTTAGGTCTAGTACTTTTCACATGAACCTGACCTAAAATTTGGCCTAAAGTCCAAGCTTAAAACTCAAACCTTAAACTCGATTTAAAAAGCTCGAAACTCAAAAAATATAATAATTTTTTTAAAGAAAAAAGCCTGAATTTAATCCCCAAAGTTTTAAAAATGCTATATATTCCAAGTAAAAATGTGACTTACTACTTATAAATAGTTGAAAAAATATTTTAATTATTTGATATTAAAATCTTTCAATAATAGTTAATTTTTTTAAATAATGCAAGACTTGATATCCGATTTAGAATATCTTATAGAAGAAGATAATTCTGATTCCAATATTTAAGGTGATAAAGATGGAGAAGATGAAGTCTTTGAAGTTTAGTTGTCTCATTTTGTCATTTATTTTTTAATAATATTTCACGAGCTTTTATTGTTTATATTTCGAAGAAATATTCCCCAAGTTGTTGATTTTTAAATTTGTAAGTTGAATAACTTTGAATGAGTTTTTCTAAATTAAAGTATAAATATTTTTTTCTAATTGTGCTAAAAAAAATTTCGTTCACTATTATATATATATATATATATATATTAATTTGGACTTCAAAAGACAGGAAGTTTAACTCGACTCGAACATAAAGCCCGAAGCCTTTAGAGTTGGGCTTGAGTTGAACTTTGGGCATGATTTTTACAAATTTAAACTTCCGATTCAGTCTGAAACTTTTTTAGAACCCAAAAACTCAAGTACGAGCCCGCCCAAACCTAAAAATTTGGGCTTGGGCTGGGCACGGGTGGTCCAATTTACACCCCTAGCTCTACACACAAGATCAGTTAATTTCTCAGCGTATGTATATATGTAAATAGCGCTATATTATGTATATCTGACATGGGGGTACATGATCTACCAAGAACCGTGCGTGTGGCAGAAAGTATACCAATGAATTTGTTCATATTAAATTTCACGGGAAACAAACAGAACTTTTGTAAAGGGTACTTGATAATAGTAGCCTTGAACAAAAATGTTGGAAAACGAACACAATTTTTATTTTTGTTTTTTGAGGGACACATATGCAACTTTCTATCACTCTTTTTTTTTTTCCTTTGCCATGACTCATGCGCATATCTTTTTTCCTTTTTCTTTTTCTAAAAAAATGGAGGTTGTCTTTCTAGTGCTTACATATTCCCTTTTTTTTTTTTTGAATGATGACATATTCAACTTATAGATATAGATGATTTATAAAACATTCTCTTAATAAATGATAGATAATGAAAGTTCTAATAACTAAATTACATGTTACATCTATTATGGATGTGTAAATTTTTATATCAAGTCAATTAAGTGGAAAAAGTCTCTTTTTTTTGGGGGGGGGGGTGTCCTGGAAATATATCTATATAGGAAGCTTCTTATTATACCGAATTATACATATTTGTCAAACAAGATTCACTATCACCTAACTTAAAACAAAATTAAAAAAAAAAACAGTTAAAAAAAAAGAGACAGAGAGACAAATTAAAGAGTGGAATTGTACATGGTGTTCTAAAGCAAACTCATGATTCGTCCTATATTCTATAGGACAAATAATCGTAGATAAGACGGGCCAAATACTCAGGCGTGTAAGTATACAGCATATATTTGTCTCATTGATCACATATTGGAGTTCGCTTTATGTAAATTTAAAGATTCTTGAACACTCGGATCAACAAAAGAAGTTTTCTTGAAACCTAAGTTTGAGGACCAGTTTCTCACTATTATTTGCAGATGCAAGCTAAGCAAAGACCTCTGAAAATACTTTTGGTGCCAACAATAGCAAAAATACAAACTATGTGGGCATACATTTATGTCCTATGTACTATATATATATATATATATATATATATAATACATGTCTTTATACTATGGGATATTTTTGTATCATATATTTTGATACTTTGTTCAAAATAAATTAGATTTTATATTTTGATTATTATCAACATTGATTTTTAGTTTTGAAATCTGTTATAAATTTATACTCTGAGACGAATTTAGAATAATTAATTTACCAAAATACTATTTAAATAATTAAAAATAAACGGTATAAAAATTTATTTAAGAATAAATTTATTAAATCATTTTATAAATTAATTATTTTAAATTAGTGTCAATATATAAATTTATAATAAATTTTAAATATAAGAATCAATATTAATAATAGTCACGATACAAAATATAAATTAAATAATATGGTAAAATACAAAATATAAAAATGAAATAATATTGTCTGCTATATTGGATATTTTATATTATTTTGTACAGTTAAAATTGTCTTTTGTCTAGTTATATATATAATCTAGCTAGGCATATCAGAATTATGGATTATATGTTAACTGCTATAGTCTGTATTAAATATACTGCTTTGATCTTTGGAAAAAGATAAAATCAATATCGTATATATATATATATATATATATATATATATATATAGAGGATATAACAATCATATATTTAAAATATTGAAACATAAGAAATTTTGTAGCCTCATTATTACCTTTAGTTACCTGCAGACTAGTCCATGATATGGTTGACTAGACATTTGGCAGCTTTATATTAGTACTCTGGAAGAAAAAAAATAAATTATGAAAAATTATACAATTTCTTCCACGTTTTCACTTTTTTTTAAAAATGTTTTCTCTGGTCAAACAATAATTGAAGAAGTTTTCTAGGCTAACTCAGTCTAGAAAGAGATCGGTAATAAGTCGGAGATCAATTTCAATGAAATTTTTAAGTGGATAAATTATTTTCTTTTTAACTTATAATAAATAGAAATTATTAGTTAAGTCTTATTCTTTTTTAAAAAATATTTATAGTAATTATTCTACATAGATGCCAATTAATTATACTCCATAAATACTATAAAACTCAACCGAAACCGAAGAAATACTAAACTTATAGAAGTGACTTATAGAAGTGTGACAAAACAAAATAAAATGCGACTATTTCAATGAAAAATAAAACCTGATCGTTTATGTCAGGTGTCACTACTTTGAATAAGCAATGTCTTGTTTGGTCAGACTTTAGGTTTATAATTATTTATTGGTGTTTTTTTTAATGTTTATAAATTTCAATTTGATATTTGGAAGAGAATCCAAATTCAAATATTTGGATTCTAATTTCCTAAAATATATGTATTTTATATAGAAAAAGTGAGAATTATTCAAGGCATGTTATGTAATTTTTCCCGTAAAGGAACGATAAAAGGAATGGAATTGCTAGCTAATAAAATATGATCTCATTTATTATATCGAATTTCTCGTAAATATATATATATATATAGGCACCAATTCAGTAGGTATTTTTTTTTTACCTATGCATAAGTATCAATTTGACCAATGAAAATTTAGCATACACATTTTTTTATTGTAAAAAATAAGAGAGAGAAATAACATTAATGATGCACGTCTTTTCGTACACTTCATTATAGTCATTGGATCACCATTAAAAATACCTACCCATAGGTAAAAAAAAAATACATATTGGATTGGCAACCAATATATATATATATATATATATATATGTCCATTTCACTAATTTTCACTAATTCTCAGGGTTAATATTGTATATTTTCGACAGTGATTCAGAATTAAAATTTAATATGAAGAAAGTTACCTAAATATTCCTTCAGTTTAGACAAAACACTTTATTTATGCCCTCGGTTTTCATCAATAATAAAATATCTCCTAGGATCGATTTAACAATTAAATTTATACAAATTTCACCCTTCCATATAATTTGGTTTAAATTCAGTAAGTATTTTTTCAAATGACCAACAATAATGAGGTCATTAAAAAAATTAAAAATTAGATTATATTGAATAATATTCGAAACTTTTATTAATTAAATCTTTCTTATTCTTATATCTTTCTTCCAATCACCATTTTTTGCTCCTTTGCTAGTCCATTTTGATAAAATCTGTATTGATTTGTTAATCCAATAAGGAGATAGTTTTGTTATTTCGAAAAACTAGATATCAAGCATTTCACATAAACTTAGGGAATATTTTTATTAGTTTCCTTTTCAAATACTATTCTTTTCAAGTTTATTTTTTAACGGAATATTCTATTCAAGTTTTGGCCGGAGAGAAAGACTGGATAATTACTTTCACAATAAGAGAGCTAAAAGTGAAATATGAACGTTGATATTGGTTAAAAAAACAAACAAATATATATATATATATATGTATTCAAATAGTAATTATATGGGGTTTTAAACCAGGGATTTACTACTAATGTCGTCATAGTAATAAAAGTAATTTATTTACAAATTTTATCAAAACTAATCATTAATATCAATTTACCTATCTAAAATTACCTAAATGCCCAAATCTTCTACTCTCTATGAACCTCCTTTACCACGTTACCTACAAATTTTATCAAACCCTGCCATAGTAAGGGTACCGTATGTCATTCATGAATAGTACTTGAGGGTTTGCAAAACTTATCTATGCATGCGATTCCAATAATCAAAATCTTTTAGTAATTAATAAAATAGTATTGTACACATGCTAGCACTTTATTAGTCTTGAGCAAGGCAAGTAAAGAAATTGTTAATATATGGACATAATTATTGGAACGAGACTTAATTCTTCGGATCACCCTTGATATCAAATTTTATGCAAAATAGAAAAAGAAAGTTGGAGTTATCTTATTATACATGTTGCTTAAGAAAATTTCCACCACTTTTTTCATTTAACAAAATAAAACAAGCAAGCGATGAAGTTTTTGGATCAGCTAATTAAATGTACCTTTATTTGAACGTAAAGCTAAATTAGTACTAGAAATGTCCTGCAAGACACTATAGATAAACATATAATAATTAATTAGTACAGAAAATTGACTGAAAAAAAAAAACAATTTTCAAATAGATCCAGAAGATAATTTGAGATGGGTGGTATCACTAGATGGTTTAGTAAATAATAGTTTTTTGCAATATTTGCACTTTATTATTTTTATTTTGTTGTTATTATCCTCGCATGTTTTGATTTTAAGGTTGTGCTTGCACTAGGAGAATAATTATCTTGAAATTGTAAATAACTTCTACTAATTGCATGTGGATTATTTTGCATTTCGGGGACTTGGTTACCCCCTTCCATTATACAAATTTGTTCTTCTTCCATATTAGCACCCATCTCCAAATTAATAGGAACATTCTTTGAAATATTTATATCCTACATTTACTAATTTTAATTATAATGGTAATTAACAATTTAATATTAAATATTTTACTAAATTAACGAATATAAATTACAATAATAATTAACGTATTACTATTTTACTATATTAACTAATTTTAAATTTAATTAGAATGAAAATTAACAATATAACATTAAACATATTACTACATTAACTAATTTAAATTGCAATAATAATTAACATATTACCACATTAATTAATTTTAATTAGAATGAAAATTAATAATTTAACATTAAATATATTACTACATTAACTAATTTAAATAATAATGATAATTAATATTAAACATAAAATATTTTAACAAACTACTTGACATTAAAAAGATAAGTGTGATAAATTAAACTTTAAAAAATTTAGAAATTGAAATTATCTTGAATTGAGATTTAAGTAGACTTAGAACTTGGATTTTAGTTAGATGTTAGAACTTAGAAGAATTGGAACTTAAAAGCAGAAATAGAGAATATAACTATAAATTAAATTTTTTATAATTATTAGTATTAAATAGTAATTAGATTATATAATTAATTAGAGAAAAAATAAATTAAAAATTAGAGAATAAAGAAAAAAGAGAGTTGTTCGTGTGAAGAATTAACGAGGAGAAAAAGGGTATTTATAAGATAGAATTTTAGGATATTTTGTTTTTTATTTTTTTATTAATTTTTTTAATTAAAAAAAAAAAGGAGAGACCAATGCTAAAACAGCTGTTGCCCAACGGCTAATGGCCAATTCAATGCAGGCCCGTAAAAAAATAAAATAAAAAAAAATAATCCGATGGCTATTTGGGCAGCGCAAGAAATGAGCGTACAGCAGGAGGAGGCCCGTAGAAAGAAAGAAAAAAAAATGGTCAAACCAGCCTTGGGCCTTGGGAGTATGGCCAAAATGAGTCCGGGCCTATCTTGAGCGAACTGGACCAAGCTAGCCCACAGACCTATCTATATATAGTACCAAGCCGTGGCCAGCCTAGTTGGCTCACCCATTTTCACAAATCTAGTCTATTACATACCATTAGAAAATTTGCGGAAAGATGTAAATTCCTCTCGAGGGGGAAACAAATCGAGTTTTTAAATTGACAGTATTATTTTGAATACAACCTTTACAGAGCGTATCAATTTTTTATAATTTCAGTACCAATTATTGGACTGACTTTTTTGTTTTCAAAAAAGTAAAAGCGGATGCTCATCCTTGATTTTACAACTGCATTATTAGAATGCAGTGGCCGACATCTTCGCGTTTGGATCATTTTGATATACGCACAACTTCTCATTTTGATATACGCACAACGTTTCCTTTCCCTTTTTTACTTCTTTGTTCAACTTCTCAAATACTCACAAATTTCTTGGTTTGCATGTTTCACCTCTGGTTTTATCTTGTTATCCTGGTCACCATCTTAATTGTTTTCGAAAGCTTATGTCTTTTTTTTTTTTTTTTTGAAAAAAACATTTTAGAGAGAAGAATGGAAAAAAAATAAAAGACCCTGCTCTTCATCAAGTCGCTGCTTCCGTTATAGATCTAGATAAAAGAGATCAGGTACGAGCTTCTTATCTCATCCCTGTTGTAGAAGATGAATTTCGTTATTTTCACAATATCTGTTCATAAACTTACTGCAATATATATATTTTTCTGGAACTTTTATGATACACTTTTATGGAATTTTTTTTGAAGGTTTGCGCGGCAACCTTGTTTCCAATTTTTGTTTTGAAAAATTGTAACCAAAAATTTCGGAAAAAATGTGGTAATGAAAAATTTCTAATACTTTTAATTTTTCAAAAAAATTTCAAAATAAAAGAACATATAAATATTTGTACACAAATGAGTACATATATACATTTATACATACACTAATACAAGTTTATATGATTTTCTCTCTCATTATTCGCACTTTTTTATTTTTGGAAATTAATAGTGAAATAAAGTTTACCAAACATATTTGTTGTTTCTAAAAATTGAAAACCAAAATAAAATTTTTACTTCAATTTTCAATTTATTTGAACAAAAAATGGAAGTGAATCCAAACAAGTCATAATTCATGAATACATAATCACATTCAATATGAGTAGTTGTATTAATATAAGTAATCATATCAAATAGATTATAAGTACATACATGACAACACATTTATTAAACGACTTAATTATGTCATGTTTACATGTGTAATAATTATGTCATGTTTGAGTTTGTATTTTTGACATATTTATTAATCGTATTGTTTTGTAATCATATCGACCCGAGTACAATCCGATTATGTGAATTGCCGGCCTTAATTTTGTCACTCTCTCTTTGTAACATTCTTCCTCCTTCATCTCTCTTTCATCTCTTTCTCTCAATGTTTACTGTCTCTTCAATTTTCTATATTTTTTTTCTCTCTACTCCTTACATCCAAACTTAAAAACAATTTGAACATATATTCAGAGAATTTGATAACAAAAGATCTTTTTTATCCATTACCAATGCTTCTCACTTCAAATAAAAAGGTTATATATTAGAGATAAATAGTACCATATACACATTAAAATGAAAACTAAAAAGATCAATAATATGAGATCTACTGAAAACTACTGTAGATTTTAATCTAAGTGAACTAAAATAACAAAAAAATATAGTAAAGCTAAAACCACCACAGATCTCGATTTGGGTAAAGTTATGCATTCCTAAATAAATATATTATTCATAATAATAATAATAAAACGACTAAAAAAATAGATTTCGCCACTGGAGAGAGATTAGAAGATCCTCATTCTCTGATAGGGGAAGAAGATTGCGAGGAGGAGAAAAAAAAAAGAAGAAGAGGAGAGGAGGAGAGAGATAGAGAGAAGCTAGAGATGGTTAATTTGGATCACTGTTTGATAATTCTACGATTTTTATAAAAAAGAAAAACTAAATTAAAAGCCAAATTTAGAGCAGACAATTCAAATGTAACTTAAATTTTCGACTTTCAAGCAAAAAAAAAAAATCGAATATCTAAGTTACAACCATTGATTAATAAAATTATAAAAGTTCATTATTAGTTTTGTTAACATCACTTAAATCCTACACTTTACGATTAAAACCCTACAATTTAAGATTTATGTACTCGTAATTATTAGAAAAAAAGGTCATATATATAAGGATAATTGTAAAAAAATAATTTGAGTTTGGGTGTTCTACAATTTAAGTTCTGAAGTTTCGGTTTTATAAAATAATACCCTGAGATTAAGAATTTCTGAAAATTAATATCTTGGTTGACTTTTTGAATAATTTTAACTGATAAAATATAATAATATCTTCAAAATTAAAATGAATAATATAGAATAATATAATTTTAATGGAGGATATTATTATTTTTTCGTCCATATAATTGGTCAAAAAATCTATCCAGGTATTAATTTTAAAAATTGTTAATCTCAGAGTATTATTTTACAGAGTCTAAACTTCAAGGTTTAAATTATAGAACACTCAAATTCTAGAATATTTTTTTTTTACAATTATCCCATATATATATATATATATATGCCTTGCACGATATTCTCAGAAAAAATTTAAAAAATACAGTAGGTTGTGTTTTTTTTTTTAAAATTTGGTACAGTTTTTATTAAAAAAATATTAAAAAATGATTAGTTCATATAATACACACACTGACGCATGTTTATATTATACATGAGTGGTCTAGATACATATATATATATATATATATATCACAGTTAGCAAGAGGGGAACAATTCCGTTCATAATTTGACCAATGTATATTATATTTTAACTAATATGTGTTAGCAAAAACATGAATTGTATTACTCAAAATATGATCAAAATCGTACCCATCGAGGGACTATATCCGTCCAGAGCAAAATAATTAAATAGCTAATAATACAAATGACTATAATACATGTTTTTTATGAAAAATTCGTTACAAAATCAGAAAAAAAAAAAAAGAAAAAACATGTACGCTGAAATACTTGTGAATTTATATAATTATTCAATCAAACCATTTTTATCTAATAACATAATATAACACCATTAAAAAATAATATAATAAAACAACAATTTAACAGAACGAATTTGAAGTTGCAGACTTTTCTTTTATAGGACACTGGAATTCTATGTTACATGACAAGAGTCTTTACCTTGTTGCAAAAAACTCAAATTATAATATACGCACTTTGATCCGTCTACTACAAAGTTTGAGGGATCCCACCTCTGATTATTTGTCGTTTTGAGTGGATCATTTTGTTTTAATCGTCTTCAGTCCTTTTCTTTTAACTAATTATACGTTGTACACAAAAGTTTTGACCCAAAAAAATAATGATAATAATATTTCTCGTCTTTATTTATTTATTTATTTTTAGGGGAATATTTCTTGTCTTTATATTTTCTCATTTAGTATACGAAAAAAATTTAAAAAAACCAAAAAAAATAGGTACTCGTGTGTCACTAAGATTGATTTTCTTTTGCTCGTTTCTATAAAAGAAAGAAGGAAATCCGGTGTCCATCAAGCTACTCACTGCTTTCCATCATCATCAATAAAAATACTCATATGTTTCGTCTCTCCTTAAAAATTTATTTTTCCTTGATTTGATTCCCTTTTAATCTGTTAAATCTTAATTCATTTTCAAAAATTCTTTCTTATTGTTGCCTTTAATAAAATTAGTTTGAATATTCCAATAGAGCATGAGCCTGAGTATGACAGGGGAAACAAAAGAAAGAGAGCAAGAGGAGGAAAATTTATAGGAAAAATACCAGAAAAGCTAGCTTGGATTTTGTTGTTTCAAGTGGACTGTTTCCGTCGTGTGCAGTAATTAATTATGCCCCCTAATCCAAATTTTAGTAAAATAATTAATTAAAATGTTCATAGTCAATAAAGATAATTGTCATTGTATGAGATTTTTATATATAGTTTTCTATCATTACCAAACTTTCCTCTTAATAGTATAGTAGCTGTGACATGCATCTTTAAAAAAGAAGAGAAACTGATTAAAGGAAGCAACTTTAACATAGCTTTACAGCTGTTTTCATTTATATCAATTTTTTTCTTTTTCTTTTTTTTTTTTTTAAAAAAAAACGAAAGGGAAAAGCAAATACTCCTTAATCCTTATTCGTCAATAATCTTTGCTTATCTTTATAAGTCGTCGTCTCTGTGATAATGGTCGGCCTTCTATTATTTGCGACTCTCGTGTGTACTACTTTTGTTGAACATATATTCTCACATCAAGAATGAGAAGTCAATCTTTTACGTTCCGCTTTGTGATATTTTCTTAGTTAAACAAGTTCAAGCTGCAGCTTTGATCTCCGTTCTCCACCACCCTCGTTTCGTTACTCTTCTGATCTGCCCTTTTATTTCTCAGGTTTTGCTATTTTCATTTCCTTTCGGCTTTTACTTTTCTCAACTTGTCAAATTTTTACAAAATCCAAAAAAAAAAAAAAAAAGAAGAAAAAGAAAAAGAGAGACTGATATCTCCTCTTCATGATAAGGTACGGCCTTCTTTGCTCCCCTTTGTTTTCATAGTTTGTGTGCTGATTTCATTAGTAGTTTGTTCTTTTGTTGTTCTCCAATTTGTTTTTTTGTAGTAGTATCTCACTTTTGTTCTTGTAANATGTGATAATGGTCGGCCTTCTATTATTTGCGACTCTCGTGTGTACTACTTTTGTTGAACATATATTCTCATATCAAGAATGAGAAGTCAATCTTTTACGCTCCGCTTTGTGATATTTTCTTAGTTAAGCAAGTTCAAGCTGCAGCTTTGATCTGCGTTCTCCACCACCCTCTTTTCCTTACTCTTCTAATCTGCCCTTTTGTTTCTCAGGTTTTGCCATTTTCATTTCCTTTCGGGTTTTACTTTTCTCAACTTGTCAAATTTTTACAAAATCCAAAAAAAAAAAAAAAAGAAGAAAAAGAAAAAGAGAGACTGATATCTCCTCTTCATGATAAGGTACGGCCTTCTTTGCTCCCCTTTGTTTTCATAGTTTGTGTGCTGATTTCATTAGTAGTTTGTTCTTTTGTGGTTCTCCAATTTGTTTTTTTGTAGTAGTATCTCACTTTTGTTCTTGTAACGTTTCCTTTCCCTTTTTTACTTCTTTGTTCAACTTCTCAAATACTCACAAATTTCTTGGTTTGCATGTTTCACCTCTGGTTTTATCTTGTTATCCTGGTCACCATCTTAATTGTTTTCGAAAGCTTATGTCTTTTTTTTTTTTAAAAAAAAAAAAACATTTTACAGAGAAGAATGGAAAAAAAATAAAAGACCCTGCTCTTCATCAAGTCGCTGCTTCCGTTATAGATCTAGATAAAAGAGATCAGGTACGAGCTTCTTATCTCATCCCTGTTGTAGAAGATGAATTTCGTTATTTTCACAATATCTGTTCATAAACTTACTGCAATATATATATTTTTCTTTTTGCAATGTTGTCGCCTGTTAAGTTTGTAGATTTAATTTCAAAAGGTACAATAGTAAACCAGAGAGCATGGAGGTTCTTATTAAGGTTGGCACTGCAATCGTGGGCAAACTCACCGAGTACACAGTTGACTCAGTTCGCTACCTATTTCCCTACACAAGCCACGTCCGCAACCTTAGAGGTCGCATTCAAGAGTTGAGGAACAAAGAGAAGGAGCTTCAGGGCCGAGTTGATGCTGCTACAAGTCTTGGAGAAGAGATTGAAGGCAAAGCTGAAACCTGGCTAAGCGGAGCCGGTTCTCTCTCTCAACAAGCTGAGGAATTTCTGAACAACGAATGTCAGGCAAACGATAGGTGTTTTGGTGGGTCCCTTCCGAATTTGGTGTCACGGCATCGCCTAAGCAAGAGAGCAAAGAAGCTGGCAGAGAAACTCGGGAGTCAAATCGAAGCCGCGGGCCGAATTGATCGGGTTTCGGTCCCTGCTGCTCTGCAGAAGCCTGTTGAAATCGTAGGCGATTACAGGCCTTTTGAATCAAGAAAGAAAATCTTGGAGGAAATTATGGATGCGCTGAGAGATCCTGAGGTTATAAAGGTTGGAGTGTACGGCATGGGTGGCATCGGCAAAACCATGCTTGCTAAAGAGGTCGCTAGGCAAGCCACGAAAGAAAAGTTATTCAGTGAGGTGGTTATTACTACGATTTCCCAGGCTCCAAATGTTCACAGCATTCAACAAGACATTGCGGATAAGCTTCATTTAAAAAGTTTTGGGGAGGTGCAAAGCAGACACGAAAGAGCACATCGACTACAGAATCATTTGAAGGAGAAAAAGAAGAAGATTCTCATAATTTTAGATGATATATGGGGGAGACTGGATCTGATAGAGGTCGTTGGAATTGATTTTGAGCATGACCCGCTGGGATGCAAGATATTGCTGACCTCTAGATCTCTAGATTGTGTGCAAAGTGATATGGGTGCTGAGAAGAATATCCCAGTTGATGTTTTAGCCCCCGACGAAGGAAAGAAATTGTTCTATCAAATTGTGGGTGATAAGAAATTGGTTGAACAACCGGATTTTGGACCATTGGCAAATGATATTATCGGAGAGTGTGGAGAATTACCACTTGCAATTACTACAGTTGCATATGCATTAAAACATAAAGGCTTATCCGTCTGGAAGGATGCTTTGGGGCAATTAAGAAATTCTACCTTCAGAAACATCAAAGGAATGTCAGACTATGTATACAAGAGTATAAGGCTGAGCTATGATTTTTTAGAAAGTGAAGAGGAAAAGTCGTTCCTGTTGCTGTGTAGTCTGTATGAAGAAGATGAGAGCATATCCATCGAGGAATTGAGGAGATATTGTGTGGGGTGGGGCTTGTTACCCAACATCGGTACACTGGAAGATGCAAGAACGAGGGTGGATTCATTGGTCGAAAGGCTAAAAGCTCTATGCTTGTTGTCAGATGGCCAATATTATGGTACTGTTAAAATGCATGATATTATTCGTGACGTTGCCATTTTAATTGCCTCAGAAGACAAGCATGGCATGCGTAGCATTATGTTTGATGAGTTGGAAGATCCCATGAAACAGAGAGAACTCCGTAACTCAAAAGCAATCTCGCTTCTTAGATGTGATAATACTGCTCGACCACATCCCGAAAGGTTGGAATGTCCACAGCTGGAGCTATTACTCTTCATGC
>JXTB01001009.1:32168-45473 GCA_002914805.1 Parasponia andersonii
TACCCAAAATACCCCTTAGAATTTAAGTTATACCTTTTCTTAGCCATTAAGTGTTGATTTTGGGTCAAATCTGGTCATCTGCTTTCCCTTTCTCTTAAGCCACGACCTAAAACTCTCCAATACTTTTTCTGACTTCTCTTAACTTCTCTCAAACATTTCCAAGAGTTTCAAAGTGGTAGAACTCAAATTGGAGCCCTAGAAGGCAAGATACACCAAAACTAGTCATGGTAATTCTATTAAGTTCTTCTTTCTAAGTCTTGTCCTTTAATTTCAATTCTCTACTTGTTCCCACTTAAATAATGATTTCTTCAGGTCTTCTTAAGTCCAAAAATCAAATTCTAAGCCTACAGAATCAGTTTGGTGGAGGTAGAAGGCAAGAACTCCAACAAAATCTCAAACAAGTCAAAGTGAGCATTATATATGATTTTGAACTTATAGTTAATTTTTTTGTGTTAGCCCTTAAACCAATGCAATTATTTGATGAATAATGGTTCTAGTAACCCTTATATATTGCTGGAAACATAGAACTTAAGTGAGGAATTCAGGTTACACCTAGAGCCCCAAATTTGCTAATTGTGTATTCAAGTGTTTCCGTGGGTATATTAAGCTTTCTATACTTGTAATCTGATTTTCTCAACTTGCAATGGATATGTCGTGGATTCTATTATTTATTCCATTAATTTAGCTGCTATTGGTAGCCATAGACAAGTGCACAAATTGTTTTAAACTTGTCTAAACTGAAAAAGATTTGAAATGTGCTTCTATGTTATCCTAGGTGTTTCTTTTGATTTGTATATGTGAGAATTGGTTTGTTGATTGGTATTGCAGGTCTTAAACCATGATTTTAATCATGTTGGGATGTCCTAAAAATAGGGGAGGTGCTGTCCAAATATTTTTAAAACCAAATAATACCATTTAGAAGCAAATGGACTAGTTTTACAAAATTATGTGCCATTTTGGATCATTTTTGTGCTAATGAACTAACATTCATATTTTACTACTTTTGAATAGTTTTTCAATACTAGATATTGGCTGCTAAGTACCTTAAGTGATTTATACGCTCCTGAGTCATTTTAAGATTAAGTTTCCTAAATTGGTGAAAGTTCTGATTTCGGTCTTGTTCAAGTATCTTAATGCATTCTTTTTGTAAAATGTGCATCTTGAATAATAGTAATTTATGACAGGTGATTAGCATACCAATCTCTAGAGGATATTGACTCTTTCTGCTATCAATTCCTATTTAGGACACGAGGTAAGTAGAGACTTACAACTGCATCACAAGAACCATATGGAAGATGTATTTATGTAAAACTTACTTATTCCTAAAGGTTATGAAATGGCATGTGCATGGCATGTTTGGCATGCAAATGGAGACTTTTATTATAAGAATATTTGAAAGTGAGTACCATTCTACCAATTTTATAAGATAAGTTTTAACAGCAATTGTTAGTCTGTCGGAGCTGGATAGGTAAGTCTGTTGATGCAGACTCTCCCATTGAAGCGGGATTTGCAGATCTTGTGATGTGTCTCATTGAAGCAGGACAAGATTAATGTGGTGTGGGATGCCCCTTTGATGAGGGAAGGAGTTTTCAAAAACCTCACACGACGGTCGCACCTTATTTTTACTCTTGGCCAGAGTTCCGCCTAATGTTATCATGACCTATCGACTTACGGGACAAGCAATGTACTAAGGGGCCTAAGTAAGAATAATTTTTAAGGAAAATGCATAGACTCACATGTTTTAGAAAGAAAAGGGTACAATGGGAACTTTATGAGATTTTAAAGCATTCATAAGCATGCATAGTTTTTACTTACTAAGTTTTAGCTCATTTTAGTCTTGTGATGCAGATGAGGAGGCATATTTTGGTATCGACTAGTTGGTTGCCTGGCTTGCCATTTGTAGCCATGATCATACAGATGTAGACAAGCTTGACCTGTGGGCGACATTTTTGTTTTGAGATATTTTGGAGTAATGTAAATACTACTGTTGATGGCAAAATAGACTGGTGAAAACCTCTTTTGATTGTACATTTTGTAAAGACACCTTTAACAGGAAATGCCATGCAGTTGCTTTTGTTTAAAGGTTTTAAAAAGTTCAAAATTTGCCAACCTTTTTATAAAATTAAAAGATAATGTTTAAGAAAGAATAATACTTCATAGTTTGACTGTATATGATAATATGGTTAAGCTAGGGGGTGTTACAGATGGAAACCATGACCTGTTGCTTAGCAAGGTAAGAACCTTGGTATGGTGAAGATGCCACAAACGAGGATGGATAATCTGCTTGATAAGTCGGTTTGAATGCCACAAGGAATCCCTTGATAAGTTCAGAAAAAGTTTCTTCAAAAACTCAAGAAGAAAATTCTCACGATTTTATTAACTTCCAAAAATTGGATACATAATGTTGTAGGCGGCACATATATAGCCAAATTATTCTTGCTAGGGTTTTAATTATAAAATTACTAATCTACCCTTAATGAAGGAAATGACACACCTAAAATAACCCTAGAAATACACAAAAATTAAAAAAAAAAACATAAAAGCTAAAGATATTACAAAGAAGACACACCTATATCAGCTTATAATCTCCCTTGCATGTGTATGATGGATTAGACATGCAAGTTGACCATGCAATGACTCAGTGGACGTGTATGGCTGATTAGTTCTCTCCCGAATCGACTTGGATGAGCAAAACTAATCTTTGATCACCTTTAGTAGTGAACACACTTTCTTCTTATTGTAGAACTCTCTGGACTAAGTTATTCAACTCTTTTTTAAATCTTTTAGCTCGAGCTCTCGTCACCAGACCAACTAGAACTTGTATTGGACCACGATTCTTTATAGCCTTGATGTCTTCATCAGTCTCTATATCATCTCCCCAGAATTTGGACTTTCCTTTTTCCCCTACATTTGCGCCTATTCCTTTCTACTTTTTTGAGAGCCGAAAAAACATTTGAAACTGGAACTTCAGTAGCTTTTGGTGGTGACTTTATAGTAGGGCGATAAATTTTCTTTCAAGACCTCGAGCGACCCCTTTCTACTTTAGCCTCTCCATCTTTGATTGTTGCTGTAACATGTCCGCGCCTACAAGTGACTACATTGTGGCCAATTGCTTCGTAAGAAGTACAAAAATATGGAAGATACTCATATTCCAAGGGTACAAAAAAGCAATCAGCCCCAACCTCAACCATTACAGAATCATAAATTGGCTGCAAGAGATCAATATCAATAAATATACGAGCAAAGTGACCAAATCCCCTTTGAGCATGATAAGAACTCTGCCAACTTGTGATGAAATCCAAAACAAGAATGATGCCTAAGACCGTTCTACAATCAGATTCGGATGGAAAACCTCGACCTAACACCTATAAAGAGATGTGAACCATAGTAAATAGAAAGACACCATAATCAAGGATGGAAAACTCGATTGATAAGTCAAAGGATGAACGCCATAGAGAAATCTAATAAGTTCGAATAAATTCTCAAAGAACTAAAAAGAAATTGCTCTCAATTTTTATGAATTGTAATATGCTCTTATTGAATGAAAAGTGTTCAATATATAGGCCAAGGGCCACGAAAATTTCATTCTAAAAAAACCCCAAAAATGCCTATAGATAACTTACTAAACTAGAAAAGGAAAGTAGGAAAATTAACCCTAATATCTAAGCTAAGTTCGACCCTAGTTAAAAAGGAGTCAATTATGACTTTACATGCCACTAATCAGCCTGTTAGATGCCACCAAAGAAAAGAAACAAACAAATAAATTGTTCTAGGAAACTAATAACCAAAATAAAAAGGTAAGTTATGACTTGGCATTCAAGTCTTTGCAAATCAAATTTCCCTTTTATATGGGCTTAGAAATTCGTTCATCTCCTTCAATGGGCATCCACGTGCATGCTTGAACCCAAATCCCTTGAATCAGTCCGCTTAATGCATTTTGAAATTTCTTTGCATGTGCTCTTGTAACTGGACCAATGGGAACTTGAATAGGATCAGCATTCCATGCTCTCATACTTGCTCTATCCTCACCATTCCCCTCCTCTTGAAAAGGATTTGTCCTCAAATCAAGTTCATCACCTACATCAAAAGGACTCAAATCAGAAACATTAAAATTAGCACTTACATTATACTCACCAGGTAAGTCAAGCTTATATGCATTATTGTTGATCCATTCCAAGACTTGAAAAGGTCCATCTCCTCTAGGTAGCAGCTTGGATTTCTTTGAGTCAGAAATTACTCCTTTCGCATGTGCAACCAAACCCAATCACCAGGTTCAAAGACTACTTGTTTTTGGCCTTTATTCGCTTGTTTGGCATATTGCTCATTCGTTGTTCTATGTTGAGCTTTACTTTCTCATTAATCTACTTTACAAGGTCAACTTTTCTTTTTCCATCTAAATTCACATGCTCAGACAAAGGAAATGGTGATAAATCTAAAGGAGTTAAAGGATTAAAACGATAAATAATTTCAAATAGTGAAACTTTAGTAGCATAATGGACCAGAATGATTATAAGTAAACTCAACATGCAGTAACACTCTTTCCAAGTTTTGATATTCTTTTTAATAATAGCCCTCAACAAAGTAGACAAAGTCCTATTCACTATTTCAATTTGACCATCGGTTTGAGGATGACAAGTAGTTGAAAACAACAACTTAGTTCCTAACTTCGCCCATAAAGTCTTCTAGAAGTAACTCAAGAACTTAGCATTTCTATCAGAAATAATTGTTCTACGTATGCCATGCAATCTTACAATCTCTCTAAAGAACAAATCATTAATATGGGAAGCATCATCAAATTTGTGACATGGAATACAATGTGCCATCTTAAAAAATCTATCCACCGCCACAAAAATTGAATCTCTACTGATGCAAATCCAGGCACGGTTACAAAAGAGCTAATTCAAGTTCCAATTGGATAAGTTAGAAGAGCTCGAGCTAAAAGATTCAAGGAGTCTCTCAATGGGCTGATTCAAAGCATTTGGACTGAGATAAATTCTTAGAGGCCCAAGGATGATATTCCACATGGTCCATAAGGTCAGATTTCCATTATTCAATGTTTGGAATAATCTAGAAAGCTTAGTTTCCTGATTTTGGTGACTTACCCATTTTTGACTCATCAAGGATTTTGACTTATCAAGGAGAATGGTTGGCTGTAATTAGTTAAATTACCTTTTTTATTTATTTATTATAAGTTTTATTGCTAAGTTGTAAATCTTGCATGCCAATCTATATATTGTCCTTTTTTTATTATGCAATAAGCTTGCTTTTTAGGGTAATTGTAGGAAATCAATTCTCGGAATTGAATTATGTTATTTTAGTTTCCTTTTCTTGTTTTTGGCAGCATTTTAGATGTTTCTAGCAGCCAATTTTTGTGGTCCTTATGTATATAAATAACCATTAGCTTAATGAAAAGATCAGATTACAATTCATTAAAATTGAGAGTAATTTCTCGTTGGTTCTTTGAGAGCATATTTGAACTTATCAGATTTCTCTGTGGTGTTCATCTTTGGACTTATCAATCGAGTTTTTTATTCTTGATTGTGGCGTCTTCCTTTATACCAAGGTTCACATCTCTCTATAGGTGTTGGTTCGAGGTTTTCCACACAAATTTGATTGTAGAATGGTCCTAGGCATCATCCTTGCTTCGGTTTTCATCACAAGATGATGGAGTTCGTATCATTTAGTATCAAGAGCTGGATTCTAGTCTTTGGTTTAATCTATCCTTTATCTTTTCCTTTTTTTTGTCAAAACCAGCCTTTATTCTTCCTTCTTTCTTTCATCTAAATCATCCAAGAAAAAAAAAATGTAAACTTTTATCTGTTCTAGTCGTAGCTAAATTCAAATTCCTCCCTGTTTGCTTTTCTGAATTTATATCTTTGTATCTTTTAGTTAGTCCTTATGTTTTCATTTATTATCTGAGTTCTCAATTTTTTTTAAAAAAAAAATCCCAAAAAAAAACAAAAAAAAGAGAAGAATCAGTGACTAAATTAGAGGTTTTTGAGGGTGGTTCAGTAAAACGGTCCTAACTTTTGATCTAGGTATCAAAACGACTATTATTATATATCAAATCGAAGCTTACAACTTTGAAGACCATGTACTATTCAGCTAAATTTTCCGTCATTTTCATCACTTTCTGAGCCTTCAAAATTTCATGTGCTTTTTTTTTCTCTTTTTTTTTTGTTTCACTTTCTTTGCTTGTCAATTTCTAGAGACTATTATTCCAGGTTATTACATTAAATCCTAATTTAGTTGGTGAGTTTTTTGTGTGGATTGTTGCTAAGAAATTCTGATTATTTGTTTGAATTAGTTTGATAAGAACTTTTGACAAATTACGAGTGGAAAAAGGCAAGAGTGGTGAGCACATATCGAGTGAAACACGAGTAAAATTGAGTGATTCATTACTAAGTGAAACACGTGAGAGAGTGTGTGAGGTCCTTTCTTTATAACTTTGTTTTACAGCAAACATGTCAGACAATAAGGATAGAATCAATTCTGGAGATACATCTGGAGTGGGTGATCTAAAGCTTTTCATGGAAGCCTTAATTGGCGAGATGAGGAGAGTAATGAGAGCATTCATGAGCGGATGTACAGAAAAGAGAACTCACATGCTGCTCCACTTAGCTTCTCACTGAAGTAAGCAATTGGTCATCCCTCCTATATTAAAACTGTACCTATACCAATACCTGAAGCATCACATTCAATTTCAAATGTTTTATTAAAGTTAGGTAAAGACAATAAGGGGGCATTGGTCAGTTTTTGCTTGATCAGTTGAAACGCCTTCCCTTGTTCTTCTCTCCACATGAAACCAACATTTTTCTTGATTACTTCGGTAAGTGGTGTGGCCAATGTGCTAAATTCTTTCACAAACTATCAATAGAAACTAGCAAGTCCATGAAAACTTTTCACATTTCCTACGGTTGTGGGACTCGGCCACTCTTGGATTACACATACCTTCTCCTCATCAACCTGTATACCCTATGCACTCACACTAAATCCTAGAAATACAAGTTTATCAGTGCAAAAGGTACACTTCTTCAGATTAGCAAAAAACTTTTCTTTTCTAAGCACATCTAAAATAGAGTTCAAATGTATAATATGTTCATCCAAGTTTTTACTATAAATCAGAATATCATCAAAATAAATAACTACGAATTTTTCAATAAAAGTACACAAAACATGGTTCATTAATCTCCTGAAAGTGCTAGGAGCATTAGTAGTCCAAAAGGCATAACTAACCATTCATATAAACCATATTTTGTTTTCAGCGCAGTTTTCCATTCATCACCTTCTTTCATTCGGATTTAATGATATCCACTTTTCAAATCAATTTTAGAAAATACATAAGAGCCATGCAATTCATCCAGCATATCATTTAAGTGAGGAGTAGGATGTCGATACTTTACTGCTATATTATTAATTACAAAAGCCAAAATTACCAGAACTGCACATGGACTCATGCTTTCTGTAATGTACCCCTTTTTCCATCAATTCACTAACCTACCTTTGAAGCTCTTTTGCCTCCTCGGGGTTACTCCTACAGGCTGGTCGGTTCGGAATGGCAGTGCCAAGTACAAAATCAATCTGATGTTCTATTCCCCTAATAGGAGGCAAACCAGGTGGCACCTCGTCAGGAAAGACATCCTCGAATTCCTACAATAGAGAAAGAACAGAACTAGGCAAAGCAGGATCAAGATCATTAGTGTTTAAAAATGCCTCCTTGTGCAAGAGTAAAATCATAGGCTGGTTTGAAAACATCGCTCTCTTAATCTGTTTGACTTTTGCATAAAAATTGTTTTGTTTTCTCTCTTTTTATCTCAATGGCCAAATCTATAATTGCCTTTTCTCTCTTTTTTTTTTGGCCTCTCTCTTTTTCTTACTCTTTCTCTTTTGTTCACTCTCTTTTTACAATCTTACTTGATCTTCATGAACTTCTTTTGGTGACAAAGGAACTAGAGTGATTGTCCTTTGATTAAGTACAAATGAGTATTTGTTGGTGAAGCCATCATGTTTAACGCACCTATCAAATTGCCATGGTCGACATAGTAACAAGTGTCCAGCTTGTATTGAAACCACATCGCATAAGACTTCATCTTCGTATTTTCCAATACAAAAAGAAACTAGGACTTATTTATTCACCTTCACTTTACCACTATCATTTAACCACTGCAACTTGTAAGGCCGGGGATGTTTCATGGTTGGCAGCCCTAATTTCTCTACCATGGTAGTGCTAGCAATATTAGTACAACTACCACCATCAATAATCACACTACATACCTTGTTTTGAACATTGTACCTAGTATGAAAGATGTTTTCTCGTTATACCTCTTCTTTATCTTTAACTTGCGCACTTAGAGCTCTCCTTGCTACCAATAAATCTCCTTAGGCAGGGTATTCCTCTTCATCAACATCCTCCAATGGTGGTATATGGTCTGTGTCATCTTCATCTTTGGTTTCAATCTCACCATCATCTCGCAACACCATAACTCTTTTGTTCGGACATTGACTAGCTATGTGACCCCTGTCTTGGCATTTAAAGCACTTGATATCACGACTCCTGGACGTAGAAGAATCAGATTTACCTTGATTTACATGGCTGATCACTTCTTGCTTCTGCTTAGTTTTTGGCTCCATCGTAGATTGCCTCTCATCCTTCTTCCATTGATTTGATTTCCAAGCAGATGTACTTGGACATTGGCTTGAACGAGTGCTGCCCCTCCTCTTGAGTTGGTTCTCAATTTTTATTGCCATGTGTACCATATCCTCCAACTCCACATAATGTTGAAATTCCACCATATTAGCAATTTCTTGATTCAAACCAACCAAGAATCTAGACATTGTAGCCGCTCGTTCCTCCTCTACATTTGCTAGAATCATAACAACCTTCATCTCCTTATAATATTCCTCTACACTCCGGTTACCTTGCCTCAATTCCTGGTAGTAGTAGCTTGGAACAAACCGCTTTCTCATCACAGTTTTCATCTCCTCCCACGTCTCTATTAGACACTCCCTATTTCATCTCCTATTCATTACTAACTGATCCCACCAAACAATGCAAAAATCAGAAAATTCAATGGCAGCAAGCTTTACCTTCTTCTTATTCTCGGAGTAATTATGGCAATCGAATACTGATTCTACCTTCTTCTCCCACTCGAGGTAAGCTTCTGAATCATTCTTGCCTTGAAAGGACAGAATCTTCATCTTAATACTACCTAAAGAGTTATCTTCCTGATTCCTAGCTCCTCTAAACTACCCAACATTCCTCTTATTACCAATAATGGAATCCCGATCATCTTCATCACCAAAAGTATCTCCATAATACTTTTCATCTTCAACGCTCAATTCCCTAGGTTGGAATCTCTCTTTTCTACTCACATAATGAGCGAGTTGTGGCTGCCCCACTTGTGCATTCTCTATCCTATCTATCCGCTCATGAACTTGCTCCATCTTTTCTCTCATCACTCTCATCATCTCGCCAATTAGGGCTTCCATGAGAAGCTTCAGATCACCCACACCAGATGTATTTCCAGAATTGTTTTTGTCCTTGTTGTCTGACATGTTTGCTACAAAACAAAGTTAGTAAAAGAAAGGACCTCACACACTCTCTCACATGTTTCGCTCAATAATGAATCACTCAATTTCACTTGTGCTTCACAAAAAATATCAAATTGGCTTTAACCCTTTTATGTGCTCACCACTCTTGCCTTTTTCCGCTCGTAATTTCTCAAAAGTTCTTATCAAACTAATTCATACAAATAATCAGTATTTCTTAGCAACAATCCACACCAAAACTCACCAACTAGATTAGGATTTATTGTGGCAATCTAGAATAAAAATTTCTGAAAATTGATAAGAAAGGATTCACGAATTGGATTAGCATAGAAACTAATAATTCAGACCCTAGTAAGAAAACAAGAAAATCACCCTCTAATTTGGCCATAGATTCTTCCTTTTTTTTTTTGTTCTAGATCCTCTTCTTTTTTTTTTTAATTAGGAACCGAATATTGACTAAAAAATACAAAGATTACATGGAATTGACACAAAAAAATAAATTCTGAATCAAAAGTAGTCAAGGAAGAATCGCTACGAATAGAATGGACAAGTTTGGTTACTCTTTTTTTTTTGGACGATTTAGATGAAACAAAGAAGAAGGAATATAGACAAGTTTTGACTTAAAAGAAAAGATAAATGATAGAATAAACCTGAGATTAGAATCTGGCTCTTGATACCAAATGATAAGAACTTCGCCAACTTGTGACGAAACCTAAAACAAGAATGATTCCTAAGACCGTTCTATAATCAGATTTGGATGGAAAACCTCGACCTAACACCTGTAAAGAGATATGAACCTTGGTATATAGGAAGATGTCACAATCAAGGATGGAAAACTCGATTGATAAGTCAAAGGATGAATGCCACAGAGAAATCTGATAAGTTCGAATAAGTTCTCAAAGAACCAAAGAGAAATTGCTCTCAATTTTAATGAATTGCAATCTGCTCTTATTGAATGAAAAGTGTACAATATATAGGCCAAGGGCCACGAAAATTTCAATCTAAAAAAACCCCAAAAATGCCTATAGGTAACTTACACAAACCAGAAAAAGAAAGTAGGGAAAATAACCCTAATAGCTAAGCTAAATTCGGCCCTAATTAAAAAGGAGTCAATTCTGACATTAAATGTCATTAATCAGCCTATTACATGCCACTAAAGAAAAGAAACAAACAAATAAATTGCTTTGGAAAACTAATAACCAAAATAGGACTTGACATTCAGGTCTTTACAAATCAGGTTTCCTTTTATATGCATCTATGGACTTTCTTGAACCTGAATCAAGCTTGTTATGGGCTTAGAAATTCGTTCATATCCTTCAATAGGCCTCCACATGCATGCTTGAGCCCAAATCCCTTAAATCAGCCCTCTTAATGCATTTTGGAATTTCTTTGCTCGTGCTCTTATGACTGGACCAATGAGAACTTGAATATGATCCGTATTCTATGTTCTCGTGATTGCTCTATCCTCATCAGAACATCATCTAATCAAATCTAATTGGGACACTAGCACCTCGAGCCAAATCAGAAAGAATGTGGCTATCCCAATAGACCCAAGGCCGTTCATGAAAACTAACCCAAATTTCCGTGTTGGTTGATCGTTGGGTATTTGGGTTGAAGTTCGGATGCCATTGTGACATCCAACTCCTCACATAATTAAGAGAGCCAATAATAAACATGTTCTAATTGCATATTAGGCATCTAGAAGTCATTAATACTAGTTTCATAAAAATATGCTCATTCCTTATGTTATGTGCATTTACATACATGATATTACACTAATGATTGTCAAAGTGTCCCGATGCAGTGTAAAGGTTCAATACCCTCAGAGAGAGAGCTCGGTGTGCTAAAAGAACAAAGAATATAATTATGAAACTAATACTATGTGCACATGTATGAAGATCGTACTTGTTGATAACCTGGTCAAATAGTAGTTTTTCGGTAAAATGCAATTTTCACGTACTTCGGAGCCAAATTCACTGTGTGTTTAATACATCAAATAGGCTTAATTCAATGTCTAGGACTTATTTATAGCATTTTATTTGTCGGCTCCAGGTAAGCACGAGGTGGCATTCAGGACACTAATTGGTATTTTGTTGCACTAAATTAGCTTAGATTAAACTTAATCGCGTAATGTCATTTTTGTGCATTCTAATAATTGAGTGCTAATACTATGTTTGCATTGTTAATTAGAGTCTAATTGACATTATTTTTATGTTTAATGACTGGTTAAGGGGCTAGGTTGCACCAAATTACAATAACATTGGCCATATAGGATCATAAGTCAAAGTATGACTAGTTTCCACTTTCTAAGGTAGGATTCACTAGCTTTGGCTACACTTGGGTGTATAGGAGTGACCAAAAATGTGGTGACTATGCTAAGGATGTTTTAGAGCTTGACACATGGAAATTAATGAACAAAATACCCAAAATACCCCTTAGAATTTAAGTTATGCCATTTCTTAGTCATTAAGTATCACTTTTAGACCAAATCTGGTCATTTGCATTTCCTATCTCTCCAGCCACGACCTGAGCCTCTCAAAAAACTTTTTACACTTCTCTCAACTTCCCTTAACCTTATCCAAGAGTTTCCAAGTGGTAGAACTCAAGTTGGAGCTTTAGAAAGCAAGATACACCAAAACTAGTCAAGGTAGCTCTACTAAGTTCTTCTTTCTAGGTCTTGTCCTTTAATTTCAATTCTCTACTTGTTTCCACTTAAACAAAGGTTTCCTCAGGTTTTCTTAAGTCCAAAAATCTATTTCTAAGCTTTGGGAATCAGTTTGGTCGAGATAGAAGGCAAGAAATCTAGCAAAGACTCAAACTAGTTAAGGTGAGGTTTATGTGTGATTTGAATTTGTAGTGAATTTCTTTTATTTTAGCTCTTAAACCTAAGATATTATTTGATGAATAATGGTCCTAGGAACTCTTATATATTGCTGAAAACATAAAATTTAAGTGGAGGATTAAAGTTAAACCTAAAGCCCCAAAGTTTGCAATTTATGGAGTTAAGTGTTTTTATGTGTAATAGATTAAGTTTTCTATATTTGTAATCTGATTTCTTAAATTTGGATTGTATATCTTATTGATCCTATTGTCTATTACACTCATTTGGTGGCTACTTGTGATGACACATAAGTGTAAAAGTGGTTTGAAACTTGTGGAAACTGAAAAAGAGTTCAAGTGCACTTAGATTGTTCTAAGTGATCCTCTTGATGTGTATATGTGGGAATTTGGATTTCTATTTGCTATTGCAGGTTTAAAACCATGATTTTAATCATGTTGGAACATCCTAAAAATAGGGGAGGTGCTGTCCAAATATTTTTAAAATGAAATGGCACCATTTAGGAGCAAATGGACTAGTTTTACAAAATTATATGCCATTTTGGATCATTTTTGTGCTAACGAACTAGCATTCATATTTTAATTCCTTTGAACAGTTTTTCAATGCTACTTATTGATTTCCAAGTACCTTAAGTGAATTATATACTTCTGAGTCATTTTAAGATCAAGTTTCCTAATTTTGTGAAAATTCTGATTTTGATATTGTTCGAGTATCTTGATGCATTCTTTTGGCAAAATGTGCATTTTGAATACCTATAAACAATGACAGGTGAATAGCACACCAATCTCTAGAGGATATTGATCCTTTCCATAATTCATTTCTATTTAGGACACGAGGTAAGTAAAGTACTCAACTGCAACACAAGAATTATGTGCTATATAAGTATCTATTATGTTTCCATGTTTTGCATTTATTCT
>JXTB01001010.1:3229-33679 GCA_002914805.1 Parasponia andersonii
GTTCTTCCTCCCAAGCCCGATTTAGGTAGGCTAGCCCCCATTTTGCCACCTCTATAGATAATCAATCAATTAAAATCACAATATTATCAATAAATATGACTTGTCTACTATCATGCAAAAATAGTTAATATCTATTTAGTGGTTGAGGCATATCAGCATATAGAGTCTTTAGATAGTTATCTTTCAAGCTTTCGAGGAAATTGCAGTTGTGATCTTAATATCATCAAAATCAACCTTAAGATCAATAAGAAATCCATAGGTACAAGAGAGTGATGGAGTTCTCCTTTTGTCTTAGCAATTAGAACTTTCTCATAACCAATATATACCATATACAACTAGTTTCAAGCTATGCTCTTTTATGTCACAAAGGAGCTTTATGGGCCTTATTATGTGTTTTTAGAGAAGAATATTGGCCCAATAATGTGACTAAAGTTTGCAAAGGGAGGGAATACATGGCCTCGTGCAAGTTAGTTAACCAATATCCGTCCCATTATGACTCGTTAGTAATATCATACACAATTAATAGAGTGTTTATACGAAATGACCTTTTTTTCAGTTAAAAAAATGACCTTTTTTATACCTATTTAATAAATGATAGTTTTATAATTTTATTTTGATAAATAACTATTTTTTAGTTGATCTACTTTATATAAAGTAAATCCATTTTTGAAAAAGTAAGTCAATTTTTTAAAATAGTAAATTAATTTTCGAAAAATAAATCAATATATTTTGATATACTAAATATGAAAAATGGTCATTTCTTAAATAGTTTTTGTAATTTGGCCATTTTTTAATAGTGTTTGAAAAAAGGTCATATTGCAAACTTTGATCCAAAATTTAGCCATTTGTTTAAAAAGCCCTAATTAATATATAATTATATTGTCCATAATATGATATGATATTATAATAAATTGTCAATAATTATACTAGTACGTGCAAATTTATTGCCTATCCTAAAAATCTATCAATTATGACACATATCACTCAAAAAATGAGACACTAAAAAAATATCATTCCTTCAGAAAATAAAAATTATAAGTCAAACTTAATCTTTGACTTTCTTTTTCTTTTTTATGGGTAAAATATAAAAATCGTTTATTGATAATCATGCCTTCTCTTACAATACACGTAATACATGAGGGGGAAAAAAAAAAGAAACAACACCAT
Source organism: Parasponia andersonii (assembly GCA_002914805.1). NCBI lineage: Eukaryota > Viridiplantae > Streptophyta > Magnoliopsida > Rosales > Cannabaceae > Trema > Trema andersonii. The sequence continues at coordinate 4,397 of JXTB01001010.1, forward strand.
GTGGCATATGCTAGTGTGTAAGCTGCCATATTTCTCTCACGAGGAATTTAGTAGCACATAAATGATGATAATGGGCTTAAATCATTAAGTAATCATCCGTTCATCACTATTAACAACAATTACCACACTCAAGGAAGTATACTTTAGTTTAAGCTATGGAGAAGCCACAATCCCAAGTGAAACAAAGTCCTTCATGAATGATAATACCTTCTGTTGGTGTGGATATTTTTCATCCAAGGACCAACATGTGCCATACACTTCCAATTGGTTCTTATTGGAGGTCCAAAAACCTAAATTTGATATAGATACACTAGTTGTTCCTATAATATTGAATAATGATGAACTTTCACTAAAATCTCGTATCTAAGTATAGATGTGGTACACTGTTACTAATAATTATTGAACGTTGTGCGTTAAAAAATTTATTGTAAGTAATAATAAATCTAAAAATAAAAAATGCAATAATATTATAGTTATTATATATGATATAATAAATCATAATTATTTAACTACCAGAATAACAACAATCATCATAAAAATATATCAAATAACATAATAAAATAAATCATAATTAATTTACTATAATAATAATCACGATAGGAATGACTAAAATAACAAAGGACTTTAAAGAAATCAAATTGAGCCTTGTGTTTCACATAATTCAACATATTTTTGATAGATTTGATCATTTTATCATCATTATCAACAATGAGCATATCATCAACGTAAAGATACAAAATGACATAACTATTTCCGGTATCTTTGACAAATACACATTTGTCACATTCGTTGATTTTAAATCTATTAGCTTTCATAGCACTATCAAGTTTTTATGCCATTGTTTCGGAACTTGTTTTAATCCATACAAGAATTTCACCAACTTACAGACTTTATTTTCCTATCTTGGTGCAGAAAAACCTTCAAATTATTTCATGTAGTTATCTTCTTCCAGATCTCCATTTAGAAAGGCCATTTTTACATCTATTTGGTATATTTCGAGATTCCACAGAGCAACAATTGTAAGTACTATTCTTATACAATTTATTCTCGTCACAGAAGAATAAGTGTCAAAATAATCTAAGTATTCTTTCTATCTATAGCCTTTAATTACAAGTTTTGCCTTGTATTTATCAATCGATCTATCAGCTTTCATTTTCCTTTTAAAAATGCATTTTGAACCTAATGATTTACATCTAGAAGAAAGGTTCACTGGTTTCTAAGCATGATTTGTAAGATATAATCAATTTTACTCTTAATAGCTTCTCTCCACAAAGGTGCTTCAGTAGAGCTTATAGTCTCAATATACGTTCAAAGCTCACTTTCTAGCAAGTATATTAGAAATTCCAGACCAAAAGATTTTGTTGTCCTTATTCTCTTACTCCATCGAGGTTCAACCTCAGTTTCTTTATTTTTATCTTAGTCCTGACTATTCTCAGTAATAGTCTTATATGTTCGTTTCGACGAACTTATGTCTACTTTAGATTTACAAGGAAATACATGTTCAAAGGACGATGCATTCTTTGATTCCATTATCATATTCTTATATATATCTGAGATTTTTAACTCAAACACAATAAATCGATAAGCATTAATGTTTTGTGTATAGCCAATAAAAATGCAATCAATGGTTTTCAAACTAATTTTTACCTTCTTTGGTATTAGTACGACCATTTTGGCAAGATATCCCCATATTTGTAAACAATTATAGGATGATTATCTTCCTTTCTACAACTCATATGGAGTTTTTTCCATTTTCTTTTTGGGTACCTTATTTAAAAGGTAATTGGTTATCAAAATGACTTTTCTCCACATGTTCTGGGCTAACACATAACTTATCAACATTGTATTCATCATTTCTTTCAAGGTACGATTCTTTTGCTCAGTAATTCCATTTGACTGATGCGAGTAAAGTGTTGTAGTTTTGTGTATGATTCCATACTGTACATAGATTTCCTCAAAAGGTGAATCATACTCTTTACCTCGATTACTTCTTAGCACCTTAATTTTCTTACTGAGTTGATTCTCGATCTCGTTCTTATGAAGAACAAATTTCTCTATAGCTTCATCCTTAGATTTTAGCAAATACACATAATAATATTTTGTGCTATCATTGACAAAAGTAATAAAATACTTATTGTCTCCTTTTATTTGTACAAATTTTAAATCACAAATATCACTATGAATTAGATCAAGAGATTTAGTATTCCTCTCAACACTTTGAAACGATGACCTAGTCAGTTTTGCCTCAACACAAGTTTCACACTTATATTTTGAATCAATTTTAAAAATAGGTATGTGGTCTAAGTTAATTAATCTATGCAAAATATTATAATTAACACATCCTAGTCTACCATACCTTATATTAAAAAACTCAAGCAAATAAGCAGAAGAGCTAGCTTTATTATTATTTGGCTTAATACTCATTACATTCAGTTGAAAAAGCCCATCACATACATAGCCCTTTCCCACATACAATCCACTCTTAGATAAAACTACTTTATCTAACTCAAACACCATATGGAATTTATATTTATTCAGCAATGAACCGGACACTAAGTTCTTGTAGATCTCCGACATATATAGTATGTCATTCAGAGTCAGCTATTTCCCAGAGGTTATTTTCAAGACCACCTTACCTTGGCCTTCAATAGTTGATATGGCAAAGTTTCCCATAAATAATTTCTCCTCATTCTTAAGCAGTTTAAAGGAAGTGAAAAATCCTTTGTCGGAGCATACGTGTCGAGTGGCATCGGTGTCAAGCTACCATTCTTTGGGATCAAACCCTACTAGGTTCACTTCAGAAACTACTGTACAGAAGTCTATTTTAAAAAAATCTTATGTGATTTCATCCACTACATTGGCTTCATTCTTCTTCTTCTTTGGAAGTCGACATTTTGAAGCCTTATGACCCATCTTGTCATAATTAAAGTACTTCTATTAGAATTTCTGCTTCTTGCCTACTCCACCGTTAGCCCTTAACTTCTGGCTTGGCTTTTTCAAGTAATTCTTCTTGGTTTTAGAGCCTTGAGAATGTTCTACAATATTTGCCTTAGCCATAAGTGTATTGGACAATGCTTTTGACTTTTCAATACATCTGTTATCTTCCTTAATACAAAGTCGCACAATAAGCTCTTCAAGGTTTATTACCTTTCGCTTGTGTTGAGGTAGCTCTTGAAATCCTTCTATGTAGAGGGTAACTTTTCAATGATAGTAGCTACTCAGAAGGGTTCACATATGATCATTCCCTTAGCCTGAATCTTACGAAGAATCAATTGAAACTCTTGAACTTAACTGATTATTGTTTTAGGGTCGACCATTTTTAAAGTCTAAGAAGTGTCCCACTACAAATTTCTTGGACCCAACATCCTCAGTCTTGTATTTATGGTCAAGTGACTCCTATAATTCCTTTTCTGTCTTCTTATTACGATATATGCTATATAAAGATCAGTTAAACCATTCATTACATAGTTACAACACAGATAGTCAAACTGTTTCCAAGCATCAACTATAGCGATGACTTAGAAGTCTTGCTTATTATCATTGACTTTTGGAGCCTTCTCAGTTAAGAACCTCGCAAGGTTTAATGTGGTCAGATAGAATAACATCTTCCGTTGCTACATTTTGAAGTTCAACCCATTAAACTTCTCAGGTTTCTTTTCATGGTGCACTACTGGTACCATACGAGTCACAACAAGGGTTGACATTTAAGCCATAACAGGAGCAAACACATGGGCCATAGCAGGAGTAGGTCCTTGGGCCACAATAGTATTGTTGATTAAGTTGCCATTTCTGAAAAGAATAGTAAATCCAATGAGATTTTTTTTAGAAATAAACGACAATAATTAAATATTACTTAATAGATAAATTCTCAGGAAAGACCATGGAGGGGTTACAAACGATCTCACTTAAAATCTATCCTCCTAGACAGAATTTGTCTAAATTGTAATTGTTTAATTATCACAATTTATTAAAGAAATATCTCCAAACACAATACGCTAATTCCATATATATATATATATATATATTATATAAAGCAATAATAGATAAAAGACACATAACTGTTTTAAGATTGTTAGAAAAATTATTGCAAATAATAATAAATCTAGAAATAAAAAATACAACAATATCATAGTTATAACATACGATGTAATAAATCACGATTATTTAGCTGCTAGGATAACAACAATTATCATAAAAATAAATCAAATAACGTAACAAAATAAATCACAATTAATTTACTATAATAATAAACATGATAATAATGACCAAAATAACAAAGGAGTTTAAGGAAACCAAACCGAATCTTGTGTTTAACACAATTTCTTTCAAATAGTTACTCATCTTCACCAGAGTGCTTAGAGGAATGTCAACAGTATTTGTTTCCCAAGATGAAACGGTTCACGAATAGTAATATCTCACCAACTTGCTACTCATAATGAATTGAGCAATGCCCAAACTCTATTACCAGAACTCAAGAGAGCTTTACCACACCGAAAAAAAGTACTCAAACTTTCTAATTACTAACTAACTATTTCTTAACCACCACAGGGAGAATATGGAATCTAGGACTAAGTTAAGAAATGATTTGGTATGTCTAAAAGTGAAGGAGAAAGTCTCTTTTTATAGTGTTTATCGAGAAACTAGGCCATTAACATCCCAGTAATATGGCTGAAAAATGTTTGTCTGTTATAACGTATTAGCAATAGCCCATTAATATAGCTGAAAAACGTTTGTCTGTTACAACATAACAATAACAACTTATTAATATGGCTGAACAATGTTTGGCGGTTATAGCATAACAACTAAAAATTTTTAGATATTCGACATCTTAACTTAAAACTACGTAAAATAAATAAACAAATAAATAAAAACAACAAAGACTACTCTATGACAGTCTTATAAAGAGACAATAGACTTGTTTGGTTTCATATCAGCTAAGGAAAAGGACTAATAAGTATAATTCTCGCCACTAAAGAACTATGGGCAACACTAACAAATCTAACATATTTGTCACTCTTTCTTCACCTGCTTTTTCTTGTTTCTTCGGATGCTTTAGAGTTTAACTCTGTGTTTATGGAAGAGTGACAAACGCTTTAAACAAAATTGATTTCAATTTTAAGAAAATTAATTGTCAATGAAATCAACAATACTTAAAAATGAAAATCTGATGTATCTCAGGAGCAGCACACCAATAAGAGTTTATTTTATTTGTTTAGGTATCTCAAATGGTCTTATACCAAAATGACCAAAATTTGGACCCATTTTATATAAAATGTCTCTGATTAAATGACTATATATATTAAGTATATTAAATGTAAAATTGTAATTTAGTATAAAAACTAATATATTCGATACATAAACTAAAATTAGTATATAAATAGAGATACTAAATATAAAAATATATACACTAGAGTCTTTAGCTCTAAAAAGATAAAAATGTACAAAGAAAAAAAAAAAAAAAGTCTAATTTCCCCATCTGTGGTCCTCTTTCTTCACCTCCAAACTAGAAAGGGAACACTAGGCTCAGCTCTATGGGCTTGAGGTGAAGCCGTATGCGGGCCTATAGGTGGCCCGTTTAGAGGTCGAAAGACTGAAAACCCAATCCATCCAACAAAAGTGTAGTATAGATACGACTATTTTATTTTTCACATTAAAACGTTTCTTAATCAAAAGAAACGAAACGCACGCAGCTTGAAAATTTGATCGAAACTCAAATTCTGCAGCTTACGAAATTGCCCTCATTTCGCTTAGCTCTTCAATTCATAGCTCCTTCCTTCCCTTCATGCACAGACGAATGTTATGTGTTCCCTCTTATTCTCACACTCACTTTCAGGTACTCATTTTCCTCTTCTTCTTCTTCTTCTTCTTCATCTTTTATTCAATGAAGTTTGTAACTTTTCTCACAAGAATCAGCCGATTAATCTCCAAATAGTATATATTTTTTCTTCGATTATTTATTTATTTATTTTTCCTTCCATTAGAATCTGATTCGTAGGAGCCAATTATTTAAGCAAAGCTATGGACGTGGATTTAGTCTCAAGTGGGTTGGCAGAGGAAGATGCTGTTGATGCCGATGATTACAATAATCATGCAAGTTTCAATTCTTCCCTTTTCATTTTATCATTTCTTTATGTTTTTAGCTTTTTTTTCTTTTATTTTTTTTTTTCGCTCAAAGAAGATTCAATTTGTACTGCGTTTTTAATATTTTGAAGAGAAAGGGGTATTTAATTATATCTATGCAAGTTTGAGATACAGGTTATGAATTAATTCCACATTAAACAAATATATTGTTGGGGTTTTGGAACTATGTAGGATGCTGCTAATTTTGGGGGCGAAAGATGTGGTATATGCATGGACATTATCATCGATAGGGGGGTTCTGGATTGCTGCCAACACTGGTAAGTCAATTTTTTTTTTAAGTGAAAAAATGGTTTATATTTCCTTAAGAATATTTTTGAAAAGATTTTCATCCTTTTTTGCACTTCTAAGATAACATATAAATAACCGAGCAAGCCCAGAAAATATTTCTTGCTGAACTAACAACCCAATCATCCAAAATAGTAAATAAATTTCTGGGTTCTTTTGATGTAATTTATTTTTCATTACTTCGTTGAATTCCTGTTGGGGAAAAAGACCCATTTTATTTTGATATTAGAGTGTGAGTGACTGTGGACTTCTCCGTTTTCCGTTTCCCCTCGAGTTGAGTTTGTAAGCATTTGGATGCTGCTAAGACCCTAGAACTTTAGCTCCAGTGATTTCCATGTGTTCTTTTGATGAAAAATTTGATTTCACAGTCTTAGCTGTTAATGTGGATTTTCAGGTTCTGTTTTGTATGCATCGACAACTGGGCTACTATCACAAATCTTTGCCCTCTTTGCCAACACGAGTTTCAATTGATTACTTGTGTTCCAGTGAGTACATGAGCGGAACAATACTTTGTCTTTGTTGTTCTAGTGTCTTTTATTATTTTCTTCTTGTCATTGATTTCGATGTATAGATAGAGTATTTCACCATATGCAGTATCTATTCCGTAAGTTGTTTTTCCGTCTGGTCAGTTTGTCTTTCAAATTATGTTATTTGTGATCTACTCGAAGTCCTGGTTTAAGAATATGAGATTTGAATGTGAAGGTATATGATACTATTGGGAGCAGCAAAGTTGACGAGGACTCATATTCTAGGTACTTCGCTAATATGTGTTTACTTTTGGTTTTTACTTGTTTCTTGGTTAGTTTCTTTGATACTATTTATGTACACATGCCACTGGCAATTTGCAAAATTCAGCATTGGTTAATCTCACTATATTGTTTCTCTGGCATCCTTCAGTGATTTTCATCTTTCAACTTCGACATACGCTTTTAATATTCTGTTCAGAAATAGCTGTTAACTACAAATATTCTTTCTTACCTTAAGTTTTAGAAAAGACTAATTTTCCTTAGTGATCTATGCAGAGATGATGATTGGTGCATTGAAGGGAAGAATAACACTCTCTCTTTTCCATCATACTATATTGACGAAAATGTAATTATCTTCTTATAACCATTTTAAGCCTTTTGGGATATGCTGAACCTCTACTAGGTTGAGATATTATCGTATAATAGCAATCTTTTACTTAGTTTAAATATATAGGCTTTTAATTTTGAATTACCGACCCTACCAGCGGCACAAGTATGTATCAGACATTATGTTGTTGGATTCTTTTTTCCGTTTTACAAAGGATACTTTAGTACAGATGTCAGTTTGACTCTAGAAAACACGACGAAGCTTCTTTTCCTGCTAGGCTGTAGTCTGAGTATGTCTTCAAGTTTATTTAGTCTGACATCAGGTTCTTATGTACTTGATCATATTTTTAGGCAGTTATCTGCTTGGATGGGGATGGTTGCAAAATTCGAAGTGGATCAGCAAGCACTGAGGGAGATTCCAGCCTTGATACGTCGATCGCTTGTGATTCATGTGATTTATGGTAAGATCAAATTAACTAACGTGATATTGAAAAAGAAAATTCTAGACAAACACGTTTTAGTGGATCCAGCTCCATTCTGGTGCTGTCATTAGTGTACTTCACTAAGTGATATCCTTTTAGCAATGTTAGGACATTGCTAAAAATTTTGTTGTACGTATTTGTAAAATAAAATACACACACAAACACAGACACTGTCTCTTGTCCATGTACTATTTATTAAAAAAAAATGAAAAATCCTAATGACATAATATGGTTTTGGCTTGACTGTCGAGACAGGTATCATGCTTTCTGTGTGGGATTTGATCCTGAAGGAAAATCTGAGAGTACTTGGTTATGCCCAAGGTACGTCAAAGTGGGATGTTTACTTCTGTGAATTGCAATAACCAATAAGCTTTCATCATATAATGTTAGTTGCAGAACAGCTATTAGAATGCTTGTTCTAAATTCTATGACTAGGAGGCATCTAATTGTATCGTACTAATTTATCTATTCAAGAGCCTTGATGCAGCTGTAATACCTGTATTAATGCACTTTAGATTTTTAAGCCATGCACTGAGTGATAAAAGTTTCTTGTTCGTCTTCTCTTTTCACATTTTAACGTTATTATGTGCATTTTTCTTTCTAGGTGTGTTGTTGATGAGGTACCACTAAAGCCTGACAAAAATTTAGAACAGGGTTCTAATCATCGGTCTACTTCTGAAAATGGAAATATAGAGTGTGAGGCAGAGGGCACTTACTCTAAAAAGGTGTCTATTTCTGTTGCTGATGCTGGTGAAACAGCTATAGTGGTCTCTATGGTTGGAGGGAATAAATCAGCAGAAGAACTAGAGGAGAACATTCTGCCAACAGTTGAAGTTGATAAGGATCTGAAGACTCAAACTTTTATGTTGACTTCTGAAGACAATAGTAAGAAGCTGACAGAAACATCCGGGAAAACATCGACAAGTCAACCAATTTTGAAGGAGCAGGAACTGGAACTGTTCTTATCATGTGATACATCCCTAGGTGTTGATAAATCAAGAAATGAGCATGGTAGTTTTGGTGGCACTAAAAGTTCTTTGGGACAGTTAGCTGAGGAAACACACTTCGATGATAATCTCTCTGATTATAATTCTGATATGGGTCTTCATCTCGGTCTGTCAGTCGGCTCATTCTTATCTGGTAATTTGGCACATAATTTTTTTTCTTGTTTTTCTCTTCCCTTGAAGTTTAATAGTTCCCCTATCAAAAGTTACAAATTATGTTTTCTATATGCTCAAGCAACCAAGTTTAGTGATTCTTATTATTTATGTGCATCTAGTTGATGAGATGGGAAATAATGGAACTGAAGGTCAAATGAATGAAGATGTAAAACAGGATCCTTCAGAAGAACATGTATCTAAAGGTAGAGTCATATATATATATATATATATATATATATATATATATTTTCTGGTAAAATTTTCTGGCCATTTGGGGACAATTAAACTTTTTCATTTTTGATTATTTGTTCATATTAGAAGCGTGTATATGCACTTCTTTTCACACTGCCTCACTGGTGAAATGTTTTTCAGCTGACAAAAATGTAGCGGATGCTGAAGAGGATGCTTCTGGAACTACTGGTGTAAAGAGAAAGCTTTCGGACAGCAGGTCTTCTGTCATTGAGATATATCCATTAATTCTAATGAGTTTTATAGCTTTCAGCATTTTTAGTGATAACCATATTTCCTCACATTTTTTTTTTAACGACAGTGCCCTCTTGATCATCTGAAGGACTTGCCTGGAGTTTTTCTTCTTTTTTTTTTTTTTAATTTTTTTGAAAAAAAAAGCTACTAATACTACTGCATCCTAGTAGTTTTGTAGATCAAATTGAGCAAATATGCATGTTAAGTAATGTGGTTTTACTATCCTATTCATCTTCTTCTCTCAAGACATGCATGCACACACACAAGGTTAGCGTTGTGGTTGCCTCTAAATTATGTCCGTAGGTCTTGACGCCTTGTCACATCATCTGCTTAAAGAGTAAAAGAGAGAGGATGACGATGTAGCCTATTTAGTTGTTGGGTTGAGTCATCTGCATTAAAGTTGTATACACTTTTGAATTGAAGTTCTATGGCCTTTATATTCCTCAATTCATGTATAGAAAAAATATTGACTCTGATCATTTCATTTTGTGTGTTAAATGTAGCGACCACATCCATATGAATGGAAATGGGGATGCTGAAACTGAGACTGAGATTGAAGCTTTTTTGAAGAAAATAAGAGCTGAGGGAAGGATTCAACCAATTTTGCCCAAGGACCAGGGCATTGTATCTGCTTCAGATGACTCCAAAAATGGTCTGCCGACAGTGGTTCCTAGTAACGACAAGGTGAATGTTCCTGAAAAGGAGAATGTGACTTCTGACATAATGAGTATTGTTCAAGGGACAAACAGTAGACCTTCCAAGGTTCATAGATGCCCAAATACCGATAATAAATCATCAAAAGAACAAGAAAACATGGTTGGTTTGAGAGTAAAAAAGATCATGAAGAGATCTGCTGAGGACAAGGAGTCATCCATGGCAGTTCAAAAACTAAGAAAAGAAATAAGAGAAGCAGTTCATAACAAATCTGCAAAAGATATTGGTGAAAACCTTTTTGATCCAAAGCTTCTTGCTGCCTTTAGAGCTGCTGTTTTGGTACCTAAACCTGAATCTGTTACAACATTATCGCATTTGTCAGTGAAGGCAAGGAAGTCAATGTTGCAAAAGAGTAAAGTGCGTGAGAATTTAACAAAGAAAATTTATGCAACATCCAATGGAAGGCGAAAACGTGCATGGGACCGTGATTGTGAAGTTGAATTCTGGAAGCATCGATGCCTGAAGACTTCAAAGCCTGAAAAGATTCAGACTTTAAAGTCGGTGCTTGACCTTCTAAAGGGGGGTTCTGAGAGCACAGAAGCAGAACAAACGTCTGAAAGACAGGCCACCAATCCAATTCTTTCTCGGCTATATCTAGCAGATACGTCTGTATTCCCACGGAAGGATGACATCAAGCCTCTATCTGCTCTTAAAACTTCTAGTGATTCAGATAGACAACTGACCCCAGAAAAATGTTCAAAGACATCTCTTGGTACTTCAAGTTCTGCAGAAACTGATAAGGGCCAGTCAAAGGTTGGGAAAAAGAATGATGTTTCAAGCCTAAAGGGTAATGTTGCTTCTACTAAAGCACATCCCAGTAGACACTCAGAAGGGTCAACAGTTTCTTCATTAGGCAGTTCCAAATCTAATACCTGCAAGGAAGTTGCTGCTAAATCTGATGCTATGAAAAAGGATAAAAGAAAATGGGCCTTAGAGGTTCTTACTAGAAAAACAAGTGGTGCGCGTGAGGGTGCAGAAAATGAGAAACAGGAAGACCTTGCTGTGCTGAAAGGAAGTTATCCTTTGCTAGTATGTAGTAAGTTATATATATGTATATATGTGTGTGTATATATATATATATATATATATTCAAAACTGTTTCGTTATGCTAACAGGTTTTGGAACTGTTCACATTTTATTTTGTGGTTGCCCTGAGCAGGCTCAACTACCAATTGATATGAGACCGGCTTTGGCACCCAGTCGTCACAATAAAATCCCAATATCAGTGAGGCAGGTATGGATTCTAGTGCTCAATTGTCACAGTAAAATCCCTATATGAGTAACTTGTGTGCATGCATTCTGTTTTGAGAAGTGGATTGCCTGTCCTATATTTGGATTCTAGCGCTCATTTGGATACTCTTTGTTGTCTGGTTGACAATATTTATGAGCGTGTAAAGTGTGGCTAGCCTTTATTTTTTATTTTCAGTTTTTTCGGGGACTTTGGACATAGATGGGGCAGACATATATTTGAATAAGTGGTGGAAAAACAGCGTAGTCATCCATATCCTTGGGAACATATTTTTACTACTCCTACCGGAGAAACAAGACCTCTCACTCAGATACAAATGTATAATCACCATCATTTGTGCCACTCCCCCACAGCACTAATACAAGTTAGTGGTAGATCAACATGTCTCCTTTGTTGCTACCAGCACAGGTCTCTTGTGCTTTTCGTCAAATCCTATGAATTTAAATTTCGAAGATTTTTGCAATCCAATTCACGTTGTATCTCGGAAGGATTACGGCTGTAGAACTATTCTTTTAAGGATCCAGTTCTAATCTGGATTATTGGATTAGTTGTATGGCGATGGATTTCAACTTAATTCGAAATTAGACCGATTCATCAGTAAACTGACTTTTTTGCCATTGATAAAAAATTGCATTTACATCTCTTGCAAGAGAAGAAGAAAAACACCCTACTTAATTTTCTTAAAAATTATATATTATAAACGAAAGGTAAGTCTAATTTAATTGTTCGTCTGAAAGATAATTTGCTTAACTACACCAACCTAAAGGTCTGAAAACTCTTTCATAACATAAAATCTTCTCATTGGCTAATTGAAATTCAGTTTCTTAGGACTTTTTGCTTAACTTGTGGAATTTAATTTCTACACTAAAAGAGGTTGATGCAGTCCTCTTTACAAAACTGGATGGTAATTGGTTTCTTGGTCTCATTATCAACATCTGCTGTACAGGCACAGCTTTACCGCCTTACAGAACACCTTTTGAGGAAAGCAAATCTACCAGTAATTCGAAGAACTGCAGAAACGGAGTTAGCTGTGGCAGATGCAATTAATATAGAAAAGGAGGTTGCTGACCGGTCGAACAGCAAGCCAGTATATCTGAATCTATGTTCCCAGGAGATATTGCATCGTTCAGAAAACAAGTCCAGTGTAGCCCCAGAGGTTGATAGCTCATTGCCTTCTGTAGTTCCAGTTGATAGATCAGGAAAATCTGAAAATGAACTTTCAACTAATCCTGTAATTGAAGAAGCATTGAAAAATGCTGGTCTTCTTTCTGATTCTCCTCCAAATAGCCCAGATCGAAGCATGGAAATTCAGACTGAAGAAGGTGGACTCTCAACAAGTATCAGAGAAGAAGGGCCGGAAGATGTATTTGAAATGGATGATTGTCCTGATCTGGATATTTATGGTGAATTCGAGTATAATTTGGATGATGAGGACTACATTGGTGTCAGTGCTGCAAAAGTCTCCAAGGTACAACGAGAAGAGAATGCTTCAAAAATGAAAGTAGTCTTCTCCACTTTTCACTCTGAAAGATCAAGCAAAGCTCTGGATTTGGAAAAGACACAGACTTCAGGGAATGCTGAAGTACCAAAGGATACTTCCTGCATGCTTGAGAAGCATTCTAGTGCAGAGTTTAGTGACTCAACCATGGAAGAGGGGACTGGAAATCCTTGTGTTCCTCGGGAAACATTATTTGGTGAAGAAGGAGAAGAGCTTTCTGTTGCAGAATGTGAAGAGCTATATGGCCCAGATATAGAACCCTTGACAAAGAAATTTCCAGAAGCAGCACTAATAAAGCCTTATGGATTAAGTGATGCACAAGCTGGTGCTGAAAATGAACATTCTAAGAGCCATGAAACTGGTGTGCCAAACCAAGCGACAAAAGCATCTGAATTAGGAACTGAAAGCTACACGGAGAAATCTGTGAGTGTAGGTCATAACTCCTCTGCTGGAGAAAGTTCACCTAACCGTTCTGAAATAGATGAAACTGTCCGACAGAGGGAGAAGAAATCCAATGGTGATACTACCAAGCGGTCCGACAATTCTATATCTAAGAAGGTCAAACAACACTTTCATCATTTGTTCTTATTTGTTGTCATGCTTGCTTTGACCTGTATGTTTTCTCTGTCTCTAGTCTGGCCCAAGAATGTTTTTCGCTTGACTAAGTTCATTCCAATCCGTGCAGGTGGAAGCTTACATCAAAGAGCACATAAGACCATTGTGTAAAAGCGGTGTAATAACAGCTGAACAATATAGGTGGGCTGTAGCAAAAGCCACTGAGAAGGTTATGAAATACCATTGTAAAGCCAAGAACGCAAATTTTCTTATTAAGGAAGGGGAGAAAGTGAAGAAACTCGCTGAGCAGTATGTCGAGGCTGCCAAAGAAGGAAAAAGGTGATACGATATTCTGCAAGGACAGCCATGTCAACTCACAGATTCTTCATGGCATCTTCACCTTGTTCTGTCCTTTGGAGCTTTTGCTTCCCTTCTAATTGTTGTATTTTGTAGATAGTGACATATTCAACTCAGGAAATGGTTAAACACATGCATTGATTGTATAAGATTGATAATCCAAAGGACTTTATTTTCATGAGCTTCTCTGCTTATGAATATGGGCCATTTTATCATTTAAGTGATTGTGGAGGGACAGCAATCAAGAGAGCAACTCATAACAACAGGCTGCTGTTCTAACATTGACACAATGGATGCCGTTTTATTGCCATAGAGATAGGAGAGAGCCAAAAATTAAACATTAGGAGAGAGCCAAAAATTAAACATTCTTTTGGTAAATTTAGCTGGCTCTCACAATAGAAAGGTTTAGGGAATGCTTTACTTCTTTTATGGACTCTCTCTGTCTTAAAATAAGAACTAAGATGGTGATAAGTGAGAAGAATTATTCCTCTTCTTCTTTTTTTTAAAGGATAATTACGAAAAAAACATTGCCCTTTCGGTTAAAAAAAAAAAAAGGGAAAAAAGATCCACACATATTCAGAAACATCTTATTCACATAAACAGTTGAAAAGCAACCATATAGATATTGAAATCTATGTTATATAATATTTTAGAAATCCAAGGGCAACCATCTAGGTATTGAAATCTATGTTATATAATATTTTAGAAGTCCAAACCAACTATCTAGATCAATAATGAATGGTATGTAACATTTTAGAAATCCAATTATAGTAGCCTTAAAATATTCAAAAAATTATTTTTTTGATTTATGTTATGTGATTTTAAAAGTAAAGATGTTGTTATTAAATAATTAACTCCAATATTGATCATACACGTGGATACATCGAGATTTGATATAAAAATAATTTTTTTCAAGTAAAATATGGGTTTTTATTTTATCCCAAAGTACGTAATTTTTTTCTTTTCTCAGGTTGGTTATTTTATTTATTTATTTATTTATATTTCGTGTTGGTTGAAAACTGTTAATACTTCTCTTACGCAACCATTAACTTGTTACACTATAAAAACAGTACACCTGTTCTTTATTAAAGAAATAAGGCTTTTTTTTTTCTGGCCTTTCTTATTGTTTTTGGTTCTGAATATATTTTCTTTCGTAAAATTAAAAACACCTTATTTTTTTGAAAAGTAAACTCATATAATCTTTTCAGTATATATATATATATATATATATATATATATATATCATGAGCTATATGACACAAAGACTATTTCCTATTTAAGATATTTTGCTGTCAAGAAAAAAAAAAAAAGAAAAAAGAAACAATGTCTATGTTTCAGTTGAAGGAAACAAAAGGAAAATTCAAAAAAAAAAAAAATTATTATTATTATTAATTTTTGAAAAAACCCGGTAAAGTAAACAAAACCCGCCTGAAAAGCGATCGGGTTTTGGATAATGCTGCTGAGAAACCCAAACCCGAGAGTTCAAAAACTCTACCCTCTAGAGTCTGGAGTCTCTACACGACGCTACATACCAGAGACCGTTGCGTCTCAGCTCTCTCAAGTCTCAACCATGATTGAGTTTGAGATTGAGATTGAGATTGAGATAAACCCTAAGGATTTCTCTTAAACCCTAAAATGAATTGCCAGCAGAGATTGCACCCACAATTTTTGCTTTCATTCACAAAACCCTAATAATTCTCTAATCAACAATGGCTTCCGTTGATATTCGCTTATCTCCTAACATTTCCCTTCCCAGAACCCTCTGCCACCGGCATGGATTACGTTCTTTACCCAAAATTCACTTCAAAGGCTTCCATTTGATTCGAATCGGTCCTTCACGACCACAGCCTCTGCTCCTTCGCCGGTCGCCGACCGTGGTGTGCCAATCGAAATCCGAGACCGGTGACACTGGGAAAGCAATTGAGGAGGATTTTGTGACTAGGGTTTTGAAGGAGAACCCCAGCCAGGTTGAACCCAGGTACCTAATTGGTGATAAGTTTTACACATTGAAGGAGAGAGAGAATTTGCGCAAGAATCCCGACGTGGGTGTTTTTGATTTGTTAGTGAAAGTATTGAATTTGAAGACTAAGTCGAAGAATGTGAACGGCGAGGCTCGATCTCGGAGTGAGTCGGAGAATGAGGCTGTTTATTTGAAAGATATTTTGAGAGAGTATAGGGGTAAGCTTTATGTGCCCGAGCAAGTTTTTGGGACTAAGTTGTCTGAGGAAGAGGAGTTTGAGAAGAATTTTCAGGCATTGCCGAAAATGAGCTTCGAGGATTTTCAGAAAGCTATGAGGAGTGAAAAGGTGAAGTTGTTATCTTGGAAGGAGGTTACCAATGTTTCATATGGTAATGGGTACAGGGATTTTATTGTTGAATTGAAGGAAATTCCAGGGGACAAGAGCTTGCATAGAACAAAATGGTAAAATTGGCTAACCATTAGATTCCTTTGGAAAATTTGGGATATTGATGAGAAGTTGAAGTCATATGCATTTTTTTATTATTATTATTACCAGGGCTATGAGGCTGGATGAGAATTTAGCTCAGGGTATTTTGGAGGAGTATACTGGTCCCCGCTATCAAATAGAGAGGCAAACTACGGTGACCAATTTTTTAACTTCACTGAGCTTTCGTAGTTAAATATTGACTTGTGGATCAGAAAGAAGGCTTTCAACTAACAGCAATCAAATAGAGAGGAAAGTCTTTAAACTGTTTAGCTAGTGAAGCCCAGAGAGAGGTTGAAATTTCACCTTCTCCCATAGAGATCCCAAGCCTATTTCTGGAAGTTGTAAGAAAAAGGAAATGGATTTGGGCCTCTACCTAGAAAAGAAATGGATTTGGATCTCGATGGGAGAGGTTGAAATTTTTAGCTTCACTCTAGACTTTGGTAGCAAAAGAATTTAAATATTTCCGGCGCTATTCGATTGTACTTCGTTGAACGGCTTCGTTGTCGGACTAATTTTTGGTTGTTATTGTTTCTGTTAGTTTATTTTTCTTTTTTTATTATTGTTTTGTTTTATTTTTTTTGTGTTTGGATACCTTGTCCTCTTAGTTTTTCTAATCTTCTTCATTCTGATGAAATTATTGTTTCTTATAAAGAAAATATATAGACTTGTGAATCAAGTAGTAGTTGGTTGTATGAAAAGGCAGTGAGCTGTTAGTATGTCATGTTGTTGCAAAGATTTGGATCTTGCCACCCTCCTTCATTTATTCTCCAATCATATTTAGTAATTTTAAAGCAGCATTAGTAGGAGAGGAAATAGAGGTCAAGAAGCTAAATTCCCTTTGAAATTGAGGTGGAAATTAAAGTAAACACGAGAAATTTAAAAAGTTCCATTCTGAGAGTCTTCATTGTAATGGAGAACTGCACAGATTAAATACATGCTGGGAACATGCAATTAGAGAGTTTGGTGATGCTTTTGTTGTTTTCCCTCCCAGTACGTATATATCCCTTACTGCTTGGATCTTTGCTGCAGTCTTGGGTTGGCAAATTACCAGAGCACCCTCATCCAGTGGCATCTTCAGTATCTAGCAGAATCATGGTGGAGCTTGGAATGGCAACCGCTATAATGGCTGCTGCTGCTGCTGTTATTGGAGGGTTTCTGGCTTCGGCAGTGTTTGCTGTTACCAGTTGCGTATATGTGACAACTGTATATGTTGTTTGGCCTGTAGTCAGACCTTTTATCAGACTTTTCTTTGGGCTCATCTTTGGTATTCTGGAAAGAGTCTGGGATAATGTTGTTGATTTTTTTGGTGATGGAGGCATCTTCTCTAAATTTTCTGATTTTTACACTTTTGGTGGTGTATCTGCTAGTATTGAGATGTTAAAGCCAATTACTCTTGTTCTTTTGACTATGGTTCTTCTTATCCGTTTCACACTTTCAAGAAGACCCAAGAACTTCAGGAAATGGGTAAATTTTGCTTCTTTAGCTATTAATTGTCTTATTTTCCATGCATTGTTGATTATCCTGATTCTATGCAATTCTCATGAATGTGCTTGTAATTTCAGGACTTATGGCAAGGGATTGATTTTTCGCGATCTAAAGCAGAAGCTCGTGTTGATGTTAGTTTACTAGTTTGCACAACTTCCAAATCCTGTTCAATTACTTGAAAAGTTTGTAAAGCTCTATATTGACATTTTTTCAGGGTTCAACTGGAGTTAAATTCAGTGATGTGGCAGGGATTGATGAAGCGGTTGAGGAACTCCTGGAGGTATTCTTTCCAGCCTCTCATACAGAATCACTTGTGATAAATAGCATGTCTATTTTTTATTTTGTGATGCTATTGTGAAGGAAATTTGGAAACTTCTGAATCATTTCTAAAAAGACAAAGAAGTTTTGTTTATGAGAACATTGTACTATCTAGATCATATACGAGAATTTTAGATAGTATACTATCTAAAAACGATAGTTTATTTGCAATTGCTCTGAAGTCATAACTGTGTGTTTAGAATTCATCAGCTTTATAATGCTGCTCAGTAACTTCAGTGCAGTTAACCGTCAAGGTGGATGAATCATTCTTGAGATGCTTTAAATGGTTGCTGTATGCTTGAATATTGCATTGCTCTGCTCCAATTGACAGAATATTCTTTTTCCTCTTTTTTCTTTGTA
Source organism: Parasponia andersonii (assembly GCA_002914805.1). Classification (NCBI taxonomy): domain Eukaryota; kingdom Viridiplantae; phylum Streptophyta; class Magnoliopsida; order Rosales; family Cannabaceae; genus Trema; species Trema andersonii. Next base: position 23,004 of record JXTB01001010.1, read on the forward strand.
TAAATAATGTATCAACATTATGCTGCTTGTAAATATGTATATAGTGTCATATTGTAGCATCAATTCATGATTTAGCTTGTATTTGTTGAGTTGTACTCCAAAGCCTCGTATATTCTTGTTTTCAAATCTTACTGTATCTGTATCTATCAATATCTATTTGCAACTGCAATTATTACTGAAGATGCTGCGGGTAATGATGCTTTTATATTCTGTTTATAGTTGGTGAGGTACTTGAAGAACCCAGACCTCTTTGATAAAATGGGGATAAAACCTCCACATGGGGTTCTTTTAGACGGCCCTCCTGGATGTGGCAAGGTTTGTTATTTTGTCCAATTCTGTGAGGTTTCTGGTCGCATTATGTCTTTCAGATTGTAATACCATTTGTATGCTTCCAGACCCTGGTTGCTAAGGCAATAGCTGGTGAGGCCGGTGTTCCTTTTTACCAAATGGCTGGATCAGAATTTGTTGAAGTTTTAGTCGGTGTGGGTTCCGCTCGTATTAGGGACTTATTCAAAAGAGCCAAGGTGATTATACTGATTCTTTTGTTCGTCATTTAGTGTTCATGTGATTTCTTGCTGTTAATTTTGTGCCTAGATGCTGTTTGCGGTGATCGTGCTCCTTCAATTCAGATGTAATGTTTGAACACTTTCTCTTGTATGGTGCATGTGCAATTTGCTGCAGACAGAAATAGTATGGCATTACTATTACAGCTGGTATTGTAAGTTGTTCATTTGGTTAAAGGCTTGAAGCAGAATGGAGAAAAAAACTAATTCATTGAAAGAAAAGAAAGCCAACGTGGAATAATAGAAAGCCGGTAATGGGGCGGGGGATAGATAAGAGTGAAATAGACGATAGGTGAGTCATGAGAGCTTCATATAGGTTCTTTTCTCTTTGTACCTGTACATGCATGCGAAGGATGATGAATTATCAGACGAGGAAACATCTGGTCTTTAAGGAACAATGCTCCCAACTTTCTGCATGAATAACATATTGTCAAGTCTTCTTTTCCCCTTTGATTAAGTATTATAGGCCCTCAGGATAGCAATGTTTTAGAGTTCTTTTATGGTGTATTGCATGTACATGCTCACTTTAATGCAGAATTTTTAATATTTTTCGGTGCAGGTAAACAAGCCATCGGTTATTTTCATTGATGAAATTGATGCATTGGCAACTAGGTACGCAGAACTTCTATCTATCATTTTCTTATAATTTACACCTCCGTCCGAAGATTTGTTGTCAGAACCTTGTCAATAAGTTTGCTTGATCTCTGGCACTGCATAACTGTTCTTTCGTCCATTTACCATGTGAAACTTTAACAAAATTAAGTTTTATGTTTTATGATGTATGCTTATTTGATGGCTGACATGTTAATGGAAAATGACACAGCATAGAGGTAAATGCTACGTTATAATAAGCTGGATGAGGCATCATATATTGAATGCAGTTCTAGTAATTTTGTAATTTTATGTGTCAGCAATGAACCTAACTAACATTGATGGATTTGTTGTCGTATGGCCACCATTTTTGTGTAAGAATATCGTCAAGATAATGCAGTACCACACAATTTGATTATTGTAGTTGAGTGTGGTCTATAGAATGTGTCTGTGACACTGACTCAACTGCTTGATATATGTCAAAGCTTGGCTTTTAAGAGACATTTTAAATTTTGCTGGCACATTCATAGTCTAAAAATGACATTTGTTTCTATGACCAGGCGTCAAGGGATTTTCAAGGAAACTACAGACCATCTTTATAATGCAGCAACTCAAGAGAGGGAAACTACATTGAACCAGCTCTTAATAGAACTTGATGGGTTTGATACAGGAAAAGGTGTTATATTTTTAGGTGCTACAAATCGTAGGGATTTGTTAGACCCTGCTCTTCTCCGACCAGGTCGATTTGATCGCAAGGTTTGCTTCTATTAGTAGATGGAGACTTTTAGCATATCTGTTTCCTTCAAAAAGTCGATGGGGAAAAAAAAAAATGAAGACAGACTAAGCTACCTCTGTTTATTTTGGGGAATGTTCTGTTTGAACATGACATTTATATCGTCACGTACGAATCTGATCATACTGGAGGAATTTTACTTCGAACCAATTATTGGTTAAATGTGAATAAATTATTGACTGTTCAAAAGAAACAAACTTCTGTTCAACTGGAATGTTCTATGCTAGCTCTGTCAATGGTAGTTAGCTCTTGATCATCATTGGTTTTGTCTTGTAGATAAGAATTCGGCCTCCACCTGCAAAAGGGAGACTGGAGATTTTGAAAATTCATGCAGGCAAAGTGAAAATGTCAGAATCTGTTGATTTATCCAGCTATGCAAAGAACTTGCCTGGTATTATTTGTTTGCTGTTTTATTGGCGTTTATCATTTCAATGAGAGCAACCAATTCATTGTAAGTTATCAGGATGGACGGGAGCAAAATTGGCTCAGCTGGTCCAAGAGGCTGCACTTGTAGCTGTTAGGAAGGGGCATAATTCAATTCTGCAGTCAGACATGGATGATGCTGTTGACAGACTTACAGTAGGACCCAAACGTGTTGGAATTGAGTTGGGTCATCAAGGGCAATGTCGTCGAGCTTCTACTGAAGTGGGAGTTGTAATAACTTCTCATTTGCTTAGGTGCTATGAGAATGCAGAAGTTGAACGCTGTGATCGCATTTCAATTGTCCCTCGTGGTCAGGTCCTTATTCTTCTCCTTAGCGCTGAAAAGTTAATTTGTCTACAGTTTTCTTTCTGATTAAACCTTTGTTGCTTTTAAAGTTCTGGAGATGACCGGGTGCTTGATGATTATTAGTTGTATTAACCACATACGTGGCATCTGTCTGCTTAAACAATTTCACATTACATAGGCTTAATGCATGGCTGTTTTGACTGTATATTTATTTTGGTTTAAAATTTATTCGGCCAAGCTATGTTTTCACTTGTTATTTACTGTGTAATTTTTGAAGTGATCACTGCAGACATTATCACAAGTTGTATTTCATCGACTTGATGACGAATCATATATGTTTGAGCGCCGGCCACAGTTGCTGCATCGCCTTCAGGTTTGCTAGTTTCAAATTCAGTAGTTCCTGTTCAAAAGTACCATATTATTTTACCGGGTCCCTCTCTACAGGTTTTACTAGGAGGGAGAGCGGCTGAAGAGGTAATCTATGGACGGGACACATCAAGGGCATCTGTTGAGTACCTTGCAGATGCATCTTGGCTTGCTCGCAAAATTTTAACCATGTCAGCCCCATTCCTCTGAAATTCTGAATTCTTTCTGTTCCTGCATGCCTTGAATGCTATTCTCATTATACTGTACTACTTTTACAGATGGAATTTGGAGAATCCGATGCGCATACATGGGGAACCACCACCTTGGAGGAAGAAGATTAAGTTTGTTGGACCAAGACTGGACTTTGAAGGATCACTATATGACGATTATGGCCTAATAGAACCACCACTAAACTTCAATCTAGATGATGAAATTGCTCAAAGAACTGAGGAGCTGATACGTGACATGTATGAGAGGACACTGTCTCTGCTTCAGAAGCACCACGCGGCTTTACTTAAGACCGTAAAGGTAACCTGATCGGGTTTCATTGAGAGTTGTCTTGGAATTGTTATTGATATCTTAATAATTTGTCTAAATGAAAATAATGTGGCAAACCTTAGATGTTCCCTGTTTTCTTCTACTGCTATCACTAATTTGACTTGTGAATGCAGGTTCTTCTGGATCAAAAGGAAATCAGTGGGGAAGAAATTGACTTTATCTTGAACAAGTACCCTCCACAAACACCCATTACTTTACTTTTCGAGGAAGAAAATCCTGGAAGCCTTCCATATGTCAGAGAAGACGAAAGTCGTGAAATTGAATATGCCTTTGCGACGCAGTCCAAAGAAGGAACCCTGTGAATGACATATTGCAGTGCTTGGCAGCTCAGGGCCTGCGGCAAAGGCTTCGTTTAGCATTGAACACAGAAACTTTCATGGAATCAATTTTGGTCTAATTTGTTGAAAATGTGTTTATCATAGGAGGTGTAAGTTATAAACCTAACCAATGTTGTATGAAGTCAGCAGTTAGTTTTTACTCAATACAGTAAGGAAGTCGATAAAAATTTGATTTCCCCGTTATCTCAGTTGTCCGGTTACTTTTCTTTTCAAATGAAAATTGGCTACGAAAAATCACGAGAACACATGGGGGAAAAAAAAAAAACAAAGAATAATAGCCGTTAAAGCGAAAATTTGACCTCTTCTTTGAATATTTTTTCAACTCCGACAAAGCAATAAAGTTGAAAAGACAAAAAGTCGTTTTATATATTTCTATGAATAAAAAACCAAGTAGAATTACGTAGGCTAATCAAAACTTTTGTGAGTTAAGCTCGGTCTTCTTGTTATTTTGCGCCCTTTAAGCACCATTAAGTAGTTTCCCGCAAGAGTGGGAGTGGTATTGGCCATAGAAAAAGAAAACCAAAGCACGTTTTATTCGCATTTCCACTTTTCTGGGCCAAAACTCTCTCTCTGTCTCTCTGTCTCTCTCTCTAGAGCTCTAATGAGACAGCAAGCAAAGAAAGACCCACCAAAACGAAACTTACCCTTTTCAAGTTTACGTCTCATCTCCCTTTGTGTATGGATGAGAGATGAAGAAGCCTCGAAATAGCTCCTTACATGTCAAATGCCAAACCATCTACTTCGACCATAATAACAACAACAAGAACAACAAGAGGAAGAGCTTTTACGAGCTTTCTCTTTCTTTGATCCTCTCCCTTTGGTGTCTTGTTTTTTTGTACTACTCTAAGCTTGGCCTTAGCAGCCAAGGGAATGCTGGTAAATTTGTTTTCATTTTGGTTCCCTACCTTTTTTTTGGAAGTTTTATTTACCTTTTACTTGCTGACCTATTTCCCAGTCTTGGAATTTGTTGGTTAAATTGAAGTAAACTTTCATGTTCCTGTACTGGCTCTAGGACTTACAATAATTCTCCTCCTTTTTTGTTTTAATGTTTTTTTATTATTATACCCATCTTTAGTTTTTGATTTTTGACAAACCCATCTACTATTTTTTCGGTTTATAACTGTAGTCTGTTTGATCTTGGAGACGAGCAAGGGAAGGAGGATTATGAAATAGAAAGTTTGCCCTTTTAGTATTTTTCTGCTTAGATTCCAATGGAATAAAATTAAAATGGTTCATGTATAGTAGCCCCATAATGGTTTGAGACAGTTGATTAATAAAAAGTCAGGTAAGACTTGGTAGAGTTATTACTTCAGTTACACAATGCACATCACTGACTATATACTATCGGAAAAAAGGGGGGAAAAAAAGATTTCATAAATTAGTAGACTTGCTTGATAAATTATGTAGAAAAAATAACTGATGTGTTTACTCTACTCATTATCTGAAACCTAAAACGCCATATCAGTCAAATTATTTTCTGTAGATTACCTATCTTATGATTTTTAGCATTTTCCCTCGAACATCAAAGTAGTTCAACCACTCATATCAGTTCGCCATTTCTATGTTTCTCTAATACCCATGTATGCTTAAACATGCTCAGAAGTGAAACGGTTTTGAAGTTTCTTCTTTTGGTTGGTGAGGAGAAGATTTGAAAAATGACACGAGAACACGAGAAAAAGGATTTTGGCTGTAAAGTCATTTATTTCCTTTCCCAGAAAGTTCTTGGTAGCTAGCGTGAAGAGATTTTGGTTATTTTGTTGCCTTGAGACAGTTATTACTACCAATGGTGTTTGACATGCCTTTCCTTTCTAGTGATATTCATCTTTAGAACTATTATGCAACGATCATCAGTAGATGCATTTTTGTGGCATGTTTGTTAGTCTGAATGTAGCTGAGCATAATGCGGCTCATTTCTCTCTATTGGCGCATTCGTTCATCTTCCTCATGATTAAAAACGTTTCTGCTATTTACTAAATATATTTCCTTAGTGGAGACTTTGAAGAACGTGATAGGTTTATGTGTTTTGCAGACTCAGTATCTTGTATAATCAACATATTCCCTGACATAAGCCTTCGTTTTTCAGGGAATCTACTTTCTGATAACAGAAGCTCAATTGGTACTAGTCTTAGCAATGATCAGCTCTGTGAGCAAGCCAATTCCTATGTAGCAAATGGAAGCAACAAACGTACAAATGGAATGCTTGTAGACTTTAATACATCTAAAAGATATAATAATTCCAGCAACCAGCAGAGTTATTCAACTTCAAAATACTCACTCTGGGATACAAATGGATTAGAAGTAGTTTGGAGCGTTTTGGAGTACGGAGCTTTGGTGTGTGAAGTAAACCAACTACAAGAAGGACAGAAGAAGATTGAAGGAGAAGAACTCCGGAACGAAAAAGCCCTTCATTCCACCTATCTCAATCTTGATGAGTTCCGGAACATAACAACGGAAGAAAAAGGTCAAGACACTCCTGCTCAGCTTGTTAACATCACCCACCGGCGCGAACCTGATGGGGCAGAGTACAATTATGCCTCTGCATCTAAGGGTGCAAAAGTGGTGGCTCATAATAAGGAAGCTAAAGGATCAAGCAACATATTGGAAAAGGACCATGACAAGTACCTAAGAAATCCTTGTTCTGTGGTGGGAAAGTTTGTTGTAATTGAGCTTTCTGAACAGACTCTAGTTGATGTTGTCAAAATTGCAAATTTCGAACACTATTCTTCTAATTTCAAGGAATTTGAACTGTCTGGCAGTTTAAGCTATCCAACTGAAACTTGGTCTGCATTGGGACGCTTTGTTGCTTCTAATGTCAAGCACACCCAAACCTTCAAGCTTCCGGAACCCAAATGGGTAAGGTACTTGAAGTTAAATCTACTGAGTCATTATGGATCAGAATTTTACTGCACACTAAGTGTTATAGAGGTATACGGTGTTGATGCAATCGAGCGGATGCTTGAAGATCTGGTGGCTTCTGCAGAAGCAGCTACAAATAAATTGCCAGAGCCTAATTCAACTGCAATGCCTCCTTCAACACCAAATGCTACTTCAACTGACCAAAGAAACACCAAAGTCCAAAGTGGGGACCAAAATGCTGGTGCAGGGAAAGAAAATGTTGATGATGCACCAAAACCAGCAGTTCATGTGACCAAGACTAAGACTTCAGTAGTCACAACCAAGGTTCCTGATCCTGTTATGGAAGTTAGACAGCAGCCAAACGGTAGAATTCCCGGTGACACTGTTCTGAAGATTTTGATGCAGAAGGTGAGGTCACTTGAGGTGAACTTGTCTGTTCTAGAGAGCTATATCAAAGAAATGAATAGGAGACAAAGAGATCTCTTGCCAGGACTTGATAATGAGCTAGCGAGGATATCATTGCTTTTGGAGAAAAGCAAGAGGGAGATTAAAGATCTGTTGGGGTGGAAGAAGATTACGGTACTTCGCATTTCCATATGCAGATTCATTATATTTTACTTTCCTTCTTTCTTTCTCCGTTTTGTTTAAATGGTACTATATTCACCTAATAGTATAGCATTCTTCGCTTTTTCAGGAAAAAGCAATCACTGACCTCGAGTCATGGAAAGCTGTTGTCTCAACTCAGCTGGATCTATTTGCCAGAGAAAATAACCTCCTGAGGTTAGAAATTTCTCAATATCATTTACCTTTTGACATTGCAGTTTACTATTCATAAGTGCTCTTTTGCACACCTTAATTTATATTTTTGTATTAAGCATTTTACTTCATATACATCTATGTCGAGTAACCTTACTGATGAACCAAAATCTCTTTTCCTTCTCTTTGCCTTTCTTTACACAGATCAGAAATCGAAAAGATAGTAGACGTTCAAGCAAGTCTGGAAAGCAAGGAGCTTGCAATCCTAGCAATTAGTCTTTTCTTCGTTTGTTTTGCGATTCTCAAAATAGTTTCAGTACAAATTTTGACTTTTTTCAAAGCCTCTCAGTCTGATAAGGCATGCAGAACAAGTAGAGGTTGGGTTCTAATCCTTGTTAGCAGCAGTATGACAGTATTCATTACCTTGATCTATAGCTAGTCCATCATCTTGTAGCAATAGTTAATCAGATGGCTGTTGTTCAGCCAAGTTTGTAGCTTTCTATAAAGATGAGTAACATTGTTGACAAGTCCCTCTCCCATTCACAGCAATGAATCGTTAATTTTGCTGAAGGAATATAATCCTAGTCAGAGACAATGTTGGCTGAACCACTTCTTGCATAGAAAAAAAATAAAAATTATAGCCAAATTCTGTTGTCTATGCCTAGTTTGATGGTGTTACAATACCAACTTTGCACAGAGAAAAAATTCAATAGGCTGGCCTACCTGTTTGGATGTTACTACTGGCACGTGGATTATACAATGGGAAGATTCTTGACGATATTATTTTATGCTTCAAAATTTCCATAATTGACTTATTTTGTATCTCTTAGTCCACGTGTTAATTAGTAATTGATTAAGCTAGCTTATCGCACTAATTTAGTGTTGTGAAAGGCTGACTTAAAAATAACCCCTTGGGGGGCTTAAAAACTCATCAAAGTTTCTAAAATTATGGTTTGATTGCAAATTTGGCTATTGGTGTTCTCCAACGATTACAACATCATTTTGGGGTGCAAGTGAAATTAAGGGGTAAAAGCTATAATAATGTCACATTAAACGTGAAACATGGAAACGAATGATTCTTATAAGGCACTTGCTATAAATATAAATTGTGGACCTGTTTTATCCCCATCTTTAACAAATATTCGTTCTGGCCAAGAATTGACATGTGAATTTCTTGCCCAACTTTTTCCCAATTATGAGAGGTTGTGTTAGATAGGTGCCAATTCGCAACATAAACGCTATAGATTTATGTGAATCTCATGATAGAATTGATCTTGAATAATAGTTAATGACAAATGATCTTGTCATTCACAAATATCCTTAGAAATACTCTAAAGATAAAAGAAAAGAATTAATTAATTGTAAAAAAATACACTAAAGTATGGTTTATTTGCAATTTTAATCTTCTGTTTGTGCAAAATTATACTTCTATATTTAAAATTTTTGCAAATGTATGCCTTATATTCACACATTAGTTTATTTGTGCCTACTATTTTAAGTGTTTTTTTTTTACAATATAAGATATCAACAATTCAAATTATATCTTTAACGCATAATTTTCTGGTCAATTTGTCCATGGAGGGTAGGTATTTGCAAATATTTTAAATGTGGAAATATAATTTATATAGGCCAAAAGATAGGGTCAAAATTGTAGAAAGACTTTAGTTAACCTTAAAAAAAAAAGAGCAAATCCTTAGAAATTTCTCTAAAAGTCTCTTGAATATAGAATCCAAAATTGACCTATAACAAAGATTAACAAGAGAGCTTTTAGCTTAAGGGAAAAAAAAAATAAATAAAGGAGATTATCTTAAGCTGAATGATGAATGAATTTCTCCTTATGCAAATTTTGTAGGTCAAATTTTGTAAAGGATCGAACAGAAATATTCCCATATTAATCTTGACATATAAAGAATTTTATTCTAAGGAAAAAAAAAAGAGAGAAAACATCATAAAATAATTTTGTATTTTAAAATTTTTTTTGTGTTTTGAGAAATATGAGAAACCGTTTTAATTTAATTTTTTTTAATTGTAAACATCCTTGTAATTTGACTATTTTTGAAATTTGACCTCCTCGTATGATCAAAATTAGGGAAATTAATGAAAATTAAAAAAAAAAACTACCTTCAATGAATGGTATATTTTAGATTAAAAATAAACTTAAGAGTTCTCTATGTTAAGTTTTCAAATAATATTTCAAATTTCAAATGGTCTGATAAAACAGTTTCTAAATAATTATTTATGAATCTGAACACAAAGTAAAAAATGTTATTTTAACCTAAATCTATTATCCACTAAGGATAATTTTGTCATTTCATATTAATTTTTTCAATTTAATTTTACATAAGACTATTAAATTTTAAAATTATCAAATTATAATCATTTTTGTAATAATAAATCAAATTTAATGGGATTTTCTCATATTTCTTAAATTACAAGTATTTTATGATGTTTTCTAAAAAAAAAAAAAAAAGTCTTTAATAAGTATAATCACCAAAATGGCAATGTTTGAGTTGTTTCTATCATGTTGGAGTGTGAACCTCTCTGTCTTAAGTAATTATCAGCATGTACTATAAATATAGCTCGGAGATTATCTGAATGAGCAATGTTACATAATGCGTCAGTTTATTATTAGGTGATTATAATTAAACAATTGTGATCTATATAGATATCCATCTAAAGTGTAATTATAATTAACTAGCAATATATTGATAAGTTATATGATATTATGTACCATATGTCACTCATAGTATTATTCTATCACTATCTGTACTTTTAATCTTTTCTCTTTCCATAGAAAAAAAAAAAAAGGAATATGCATAAATTGATATTTTGCAGAATTAAAATCGCAATCCTTATATGTTTCTCGAAAGTCTAGTAACGAAATTCAATATTGACTAATAAGAAAGGGCAATAATATGGCATTTTAGCTTAAGAAAAAAACAGATTATAAAGAGATCATCTTAAGCCTAATATGATTAATGATTTCTCCTGCAAATCTTGTAGGTTAATTTTGTAAAAGATAAACAAGAATATTCCCATATTAACCTTTACATAATTTTATTCTAAAGAAAAAAGTCTTCGACAAGTAGTTGCCTAAAATGGCAATGGACTGAGTCGTTCCCCATA
>JXTB01001010.1:34362-45213 GCA_002914805.1 Parasponia andersonii
ATAGATCGAGTGATTGTCGGTATGCCTCATAAATTTTAACCCTATGCAAATGCAAATCTTGTAAAAGATGACAAAAAAATTCCCATATTAACCTTGACATATGAAGTACAATTTTGCTCTAAAGAAAAAAAAAAGTGTTTAATAAATAGTCACCAAAAATGACAACCGATCCAGTCGCACCCACCACATTGAAGTGCTAATTTCTGTAAATCAAGTCATTGTCAATGAGCTCCATAAATATGTCTTTAGAAGTTTCTCCGAAGGCTCCTAGTAATAAAATCTAATATTGACCAATAAAAAGGCTATTAGATAAGGAGAAAAAAACCTGTAAATAAATGAAATTATCTTAATGTGAATATAATTAATTTTCTCCTTATACAAATCTTATAGTTAATCCGTATTATCTTAAGCTGAATATGATTAATTTTCTTCTTATACAAATCTTATAGTTAAGCCCTCTGGGTTAATTTATTTTTTATTTTTTGCTCTCGGAAAATCCCTAGGAGAAGTGGGGGAGAAGAGAGGTAATCAACGTGACTACTTTCTTTGAGCATTATCATAGGAGCTTCAATCCTATTCAAGAATATTCGTCAAGACCTTACAGGCAGGTCACCTCCATTAGATAATAGAGTTCATCACCTAAACCATATCTGAACAATTAGCAAGAATGATATTCTGGAAATCGAGAACAAGACACTGGACTGGTAGATAGATATCTTCATATTAAAAATTCCTTAAAGAATCACCCAGATTTGAACCCACGACCTCAAGATTTTAGGATAATAATATGACCTTTTGTTCGGTGGTTGTTAATCCCTATAGATCGAGTGATTGTTAACAAACCCATAATTGTAAGTTAGAATTATTTATATAGGCCATGTCTTCAGGAGGAAAAAAATCTCCATAAATTTCTTTTAACTTCTGGTGGTAGTGGAATCCATTATTGACCGATAAGAAATGCCAATAAGATAGTTTTTAGCTTAAGAAAAAAAGAAAGAGAGAAAATAAAGTAGATTATCTAAGTGCAAATATGATTGATAGTTTACTCCTCGTACAAATCTTGCATGTCAGTTTTGTTAAAAAAAAAAAAAAAATCAACAGGAATATTCCATATTAACCTTGACTTATTCAATAGAATTTTATTCTAAAGAAAAAAACTTCGAAAACTAGTCGTCAAAAAGGGCAACGCATCAAGTCGTTCCCACAATATTGGAGTGCTAATGCCTATAAATCAAGTGATTATGAGCATGCCCCATAAATGTGGATTATGATTCTCTGAGTAGATGGTAGATAGTATTTACCTCTAACCCTTTTAATTTTTTTGGAGGAAAAAAAAAAAAGAAGAAGAATTACTTTCATAAATTAAAATTTTGCATATTTAAAAACTTGCTTGACGGTAGCTTTTTGGTTTATAAAATCAATTTATAGTGTAATTTTTCATTTTATTTTAAAAAGAACATGAAAAGTAAAAATGATATGATGCTTTCTAATTTACTTATACCAACCAAATTTTTGCCATTGAAAACACCTTGGGCTATGGATGATTTTTAGGATCACCAGTGAAGCGAGAAATGTTATGGTGCTTTCAGCAATTAATATATTTTCTTTTTGGTATTCGTCTGTTAGTGCTTGGTAGGGGAGCGCGTAAAGACGAGGATTGAATTCCACATCTCTTATTTTTCTACAAGAAATTTTGGTCACACATGCTAAATACCTCGTGATTTCAACAACTAGTAAGTAAACAAACCTATAGACCTGAGTCCTGACTTACAACACATTATTTGATTTGATTTATTGTCACATTTTATAAAGTCATCTAATATAACAAGAATAAAAATTAAAAGAAAACTTTAATATTCATTTATTTATAGGTTTTGGGATGGTGGTGGGTGGACCAGAGAGAGAGTGATGTTATTTATTTTCCACTAGTCGATAATTTTTGTTTTCTTATAATTTAATGGGAAAAATAAAGTAATTACAAAACTAAATCAAATATCTAAACGAAGCAAAATATTAATGACTACAAAAATTACCAAATACAGAAAAAAAAAAAAATAATAATGTCGAATTCAAAACTGAAATTACAAAGTTGCCCTTGAGAAGAGTGATAAATTACAAACGGATTAACTACCACTGTTTTCGCTCGCTGTACGCATTGTTTGGAGTTTTTCCACAATCCGTAACGGCTTACGACTCACAGCCAAACGTCGTCTCTCTCTATCTATCTCTCTTCTTTCTCTCTCTTCTTCTCTGCAAATTCGAGTGGAAGAACGTTAGGGCTTCGGAGAGCCCAAAACGGAGCAAGACGACGCCCCCCCCCCCCGGCGAAGCGACGCCGTATCGACTTTCGACTCTCCGCCTCTTCTTGTCGTGGAACCGTCCGCAGCAGATTTCTAGGGTTTCATGTTCTGTGATGCTTCTTTCATGCCTTATGAATGGAGATTGCCTCTAATTTCTCCTCCGCTCTCTCGTCTTCGTCTCAGCCTTTTTTTGTAGTCGTTTTCTTCACCGCTCTCTGCTTCGTTCTCGCCGCCCTATTCACCGTCCGATCGCTCCCGCGCCGCCGTCACCTCCAATCCGACGGTGGGGAAGATAGGTTGAAGAGGAAGAAGCTCTGCAACTGTGCCTGTTGTTGTAGTACTGGTAGTAACGGGACCCTTGGGGGTTCTGAGTCCGAAACGGCGCCGTATTTGAATGGTGGTGGTGGCAGTGGCGGTACGGAGATGTTGGAGAATGGAGGGGCGGTTTTGATAGAGAGGCAGACCGGCGCGTCGATGATGGAGCAGTTGGTTCCGGAGATTACGACGCACGCGCTCAGCTACTTGGACTACCCTAGTCTGTGCCGTCTCTCCATGACGAATTCCCTCATGCGGAAGGCTGCCAACGATGATAATGCCTGGAAAGCTCTTTATCACAAGGTGTGGTTTTTTTTTTTAACGATGGTTGAATTTTTTATGGTGTTTTGTGGATTTTTGCTATCTGGGGTTTTGTTGAATTGGATTGAATTTACTTGAAGTTGAATAAAGATGCCAATTTGATGGATTTGCTGTTTGGTTGTTCGGAAAATGGGGGAAATTATGACCCTTTATTCGGTTTAATTGAATTGAAATGCTTCTTTTTTGGCTATAATTTGTGGATGGACGGAGACATGAAATATCGCTTGAAAAGTCGATATTTCTGATGATTTCAGGCTGTTACATTGCCTTATTTTGGCTCCTAACTAGAGAAGAATAGATTAAATTGAACAATTCATTTCAATTACTACCTTTTTAAAGCTTGCTTGGTAAACTTTTGTAATTTGTTTTATTAAAAGTGAAGACTGATAGCGGATTTCTTAATTTACTTATTGATAAGATCTCCACTTTTCATTTTACTTTTTGAAAATCTTAAACAAAGAAACAGAGTTGTTACCGAGCAAGCTTAGTGTTTGCATAGGATTGGACTAAGCATTCCTATTTGGGATGAATCTTTGGAATTGAAGATTCCTTTTATCGTCGTTCGATGTCAACTTTTTCTGTCACGTGATAATGGAACTAAACACGAGTTATTGTAATGCTTATTGCAACTGATGGGATTAATAAATTTGAAGGGATAAAAGAAAACATGAACCTTCTTAACTCCGTACATTGGTTTTGATTTTCTATTTTCCTTTTTTGGTTGAAAGTTGAGTTATTTTTTTTCTGCTTTTAGGACTTCACATTGGAACAGGATAGCATAATGCCGGTGAATGGATGGAAAGCCTACTATGCTGCTACAAGAGCAATTGTGAATATGAATAGCGAATTCTTTAACATCATTAGAGAAAGGTCTCTTCCAGCAATGAGACGATTTTGGCTAAATGCAGATTACGTGAAATGCGTTCATGCCTCAGGAGAACTCTTTTCAGGGTATGATATACTTTTCATTTTCCATGGAGTGAGAAAATTTCATTTCTCTTTTCTTTTAGTTCTTTCAATTAGTAAATTTAGATCTCATTTCTTTCTTGGGTTCTAGTTTATGCTTTGCCCTATTTTTTCAAGACAGTCACTCCAAGTTTGATCACATTTTTACTATTTGGTGGCTTGCTTGAACAAGTTTCTCATTCTTTACAAAGATTAAAGATCATATTCTGCAGGTTAGATTAGATGTCATGGAAATAAATTGGTTACATCACCTAGTTCAAATTCCAATCTAGCTGATGTTGAATATAAATTTGATGAAAGTACTGTTTACTTATTTCCCCTACACGCTTCATTGCTTATCTATGTAGAAAGCCTTTTCTTATGTATGGCAATAAAATATGGAAGAAAGTTGTTCTTTTTGGAATAAATTTATGCAATATGTCAGGTAAGTGGTCCATTACTTCTAACACATGGTTTGATCACAAGTTCATTTAATGTGCTCGTCTTTATGTCTAGGAATTCTTTCGGATTCAATAGGAATTGACTAATTGGGGGTTATTGATCTTGTATTGAACATAAATGGTGTCTGATGGATTTTCTTACGCTTCCATTCCAATGCTTGTCATTTTACTGGGAATCCTGTTTAATCTACGGATGACCACAAGCTCTGGTCTTTACGTTTAATACTTAAACGGTGTTGTAAACACAACTGACTAGAGCGTAGACCTCCGAAAAATGAGAGTAATCATATTTAAGAAAGCCTCCTACTTGTTTTCTCCTGCTTGATCTGATTGGTTTTAACTTTTAAGTTGTTTGAAATATACACGAGATCTATCATCGTCTAGTATGTTATTTAGGGGCTGTTATAATTAAACTGGCATTAAGTCATTTCTGTTTAATGTTCAGATATAATCCTGTGATGCAAAGTTGGCAGTTTGCCTTTAATTGGGATCAAGGCGTCAACTTTCAGATTCGTGATGTTCGAGTTCGTGTACTTACAGAAATGGCTTGGGTGACCATGAAAACCTACGTTGACATGGACACTGGGCCTTTTAATGTGACTAATGTCTTTGAGTTCCACAATGGACGGTGGTATATGGTGCATCATCACAGCTCTGTTATGGAGGTTGAATTGGAGCAACAGATTCTCCATGGGTAATCGAGAAAAAGAATAATTGATAGCAATGATAATACTTAATAGTAGTTGCAAAATAGTGCTACTTATTTGCAGGAGCAAATTTTCTTGAACTCACAACGATTTGATCGTTCTTAATTTTTCTTTTCCCCGACCCCGGTTTTGTTTATTGTATGTTCAGTAGGTCCAATTTTTTTTTTTTCTCTTTTTTTTTGTTATTCTTGCTTATTTTTATTTTATTATATTAGTTATTATTTTCGTCAATTTTTTTCTGGAATTATTGCTTCGGTATACACCTTGGTCCTTGTCTGAGGTCAAGAGCCTCAAGGAATATGGCAACTCGAGTTTTTAGAGACAACCAGTGGGGTTTTCTGAAAAAGGTTGGAATCGAGTATTAGTTCCAGAAATGCCGGTAAATTAATTGTAAAGGAAACAGTATAATTGTTAAATTGAAGTGATTTGTACTATTTGCATGAGCATTGTACAATCATGTATTGTTTACAATGTTTCAGTGTTTTTTTCTTTTTGCACTAAAACCCAACTTTTGGTTAAAGATTCTGAATTAGTATTTTTTTGAAGCTTCGGTCTCTCATCATGGTGCTAGTTGGGTCTGAGGCAATGATCTTGATGAAAGTTATTTCGGTACACATAAACGAACGTGACTTTTACATGCTCGAGAACACCGTCTAGAAAAATAAGAAATTGACCATCTGATGGTCTTACGTTTATCATGCTCACCTTTAGAAACGGGCTCTCTAACCTTTCCATGGAATCATAAGCAGTAGGCCGTTTTTCTTATGAATGAATACTTGCATGTACGTATAAATCAATACAAGGAAATTACATCCCATGTCCTTTTTTTAATTTATGTGTCAATAAATATCTTTTTTTCATTTTATTAACTTCCATATCTTTTTTAAGTTTCAATAATTTTAGTTTACCATTATGCCTCTACGTAGGTTAATTAAGCATATTCATGTATATAATTAATTTATCAACATACGTAATTCATTTATCGTTGGATATAATTAATTATCTGGTTCCTTTCAATTTTTTTTTTTAATTTACGGGTGTATATTACTGGTGCATAGCATATAATTAATTTAGCTTAGTATATAATTTATTTATTAGTGCATATAATTAATTTATCGGTATATAATTAATTTATTGGTGTGTATAATTTATTTACTATCTAATATAATTCATTTATCGATTGTATATAATTCATTTACTGATGTATATAATAATTTATCATAATATATAATTAATTTACCAGTGTGTATGATTAATTTATTGATGTATATAATTCATTTACCGATTTATATAATTAATTTGACAGATGTAGATGGCTAATTTACTATTTACCATTGTACATAGCTGAACTTACCACTGTATATGGCTTATTTACCTTTCTATATCCAATATGCTCAACTAGATAGCATAATTAACTAAAATGTTGTATTTCTTTATCTCGCCAACTTATATGCACCAGTAAATAAATTGAGAATGTATGATAATTAACTAAAAAGTTACATCAGCCTCTCGTCTCATCAAATCAAATCCGAACTTATGTTTCTAGGTTATGCTTCCAACATAAACATATCAATCTTTGCATCCTATAGTCAAAACAGGCCGGTACTAATGGATTGGCACGAGCACAATACGATTAATGCCGGCCCAAGCATAATAAGTAAATGTACTCGGGCCAACACGACATAGGCATGAGCATATGCACGGGCACGAATAGCACTGACGATAGGCACGATTAAAAAAAATAATTAGTTTGTAAAAAAAAATATACTTATTTTAAATTTATTATAATTTTTTTGGCATAATTTTAATACAATAGATGTAAAAAAAAAATGAAAATATTTTCTAGGAAAAAATAATATATTATAAATATTACATCAATTTCTAATTTTTTAAATCAAAAAATTTCAAAAATTTAATAAGTTTGAGGCAACGAGTTCAAAAATATTAAAAATATAAGGCAAAATTCATCTCTAATAGAAAATCCTTAAAGTGTTAAGAAAGAAAAATACAATTTAGGTATTTGTCAATCATAATTTTTGTGTTATATATATTGATATAATTTGAATAAGTGCCAATTTAGTTGGAATATGCTTTAACTAAAGAAATTTAAAATAATTATCATTTCTCACGTATACTCTAACATTCTAATTTAGACTTATTTTTTTATATAAAATTTATCTAAATTTCAAATAATTTCTTTCAATTACATAATAATTAAAAATTCATAATTCATAATTACATAAAAAGAAATACGTCTAATATTATTAAAACAACTAAATTTGAAATAAATAAATAAATAATAAGCATGATTAGGGAATAAAAATAACAAGAGCTTGAAAATAGAAATAATTAAGCTTGAAATCATATATGATATAAAAAATGGGTACGGTTAGACATAAGAATAATATAATAAAATACAAACATGATTAGATGTGGAAATAACATAGTATTTAAAACGGGTGCAATTAGCACAAAAACAACATAATATCGAAAATGGATATCATTAGGCACAAAAAATAATACAATATCAGAAACAAGCATGATTAAGCATGAAAACTAGCACAATATTAGAAACATGCATGATTAGACACAACATAATATCGAAAATGGGAATAATTATGTACAAAAATAGACAAACACAATAATATTACGTCAACGACACGATTTTTGGTACAAAATCGAGTCGTTGACGTAATATCATCGTGTTTGTCTATTTTTGTACATAATTACGGCACAAAATCGGGCACGAACGGAAAGAGATTATGGATGTGTTCTCCTCCATGAACACAACTAAGGCTCCAGGCCCCGATGGGATGCCGGGACTATTTTTCAAAATTTATTGGCAAATTGTGGGCAAGGACATTATTCTCATGGTGCGTGACTTCTATGACTCTGGAAGCCTACTTCCGAGCTTAAATGAGGCGAATATAGTACTTATTCCGAAAGTTGATCACCCCACACGCTTGAATGATTACCGCCCTATAAGTTTGTGTAATACAACTTATAACTTGATTTCTAAGATTTTGGCCAATCGCATCAAACCCCTCCTGCTCTCTCTTATATCCCCAAACCAAAGTGCTTTTGTCAAAGGAAGATATATTGTTGATAATTTGTTGGTTGCTCAGGAACTGCTGCACACTTTGAGGGTTAAGAAAGGGCGGCATGGTCTCATGATGTTGAAATTAGATATGGAAAAAGCCTACGACCGGTTGGAGTGGGAGTTCATTGAAATAGTTCTAATAAATTTTGGTTTCCCTCCTAGATTTGTGCACTGGATTATGGCATGCGTTTCGACCCCAACTTCGACTCTTTTGCTGAATGAGACTCCATTTAGTAAGATCGGGCTAGAACGTGGGATTCGACAAGGAGATCCCATTTCTCCCTATCCTTTTATCTTATGCAGTGAAATTCTTTCACGACTGCTGGGAAGAGCAGAGTCAGAAGGCAAGATTCGAGGTATTGAACTTTCTAGAACGGGACCGGGCTTTACCCACTTGGCCTTTGCAGATGATCTCCTCCTTTGTGGTCGTGCCACAAGGGGTGAGGCCCAAGCACTGTTAGAATGTATTCACACTTATTGTCAGTGGTCCGGCCAGAAAGTGAGTGGGGATAAGTCAAATGTCCATTTCAGCAGAAACCTGAGAGGAGCTAAAGCTAGGGAGTTGGTGAGACTGTTGGGATTTAAACCCCTTCGGGGTCAGGGCAGATACCTTGGATTACCATTCCTTTTTTCTAAATCAAAAACTAAAGATTTCAAAGAGGTAGCAGAAAAGGTTCAAGCTAAACTTGCAGGGTGGAAGGCTCGCTGCTTGTCCCGGGCTGGTCGGGATGTTTTAGCCAAATCTGTAGGCATGGCGGTCCCGGCTTACACGCTCATGTCCTTCCTTGTTCCCAGGGCTGTTTGTCACAAAATTGATGCTGTGATACGAGATTTTTGGTGGGGTGTGGATAGGGACAATAGACACCTCTACTTAAATTCATGGAACGAATGTTGTAAACCTAAATCTTTGGGAGGCTTGGGATTCCGTCATATGAGTGTGATCAATGAGGTGTTTTTGGCGAAATGGGAGTGGAAAGTGTTAACGAAAGAACCTTCATTGTGGCTAGATGTCATTCAGGCCAAATACTTACGGGGAAAGGATTTCCTACTTGTTGAACCAAGCCGTGGTGACTCTTGGATTTGGAGGGCGATCCTAAGAAGTAGAGACAGACTTCAGATTGGAGCATGTTTACAACCATATAAAGAAGCAGTTATTGAAGTTTGGCAGGATCCTTGGGTTCCAACACTTGCGAATTTTCGACCATAGCCCCGGGTACCAGGCGATATTAATCATGGGTTAATGACGAACGATCTATTCACGGCTTCAAGAGACTGGAATCACTCTTTAATTCATCATGTTTTTGATAAGGCTTCAGCCAGGGCTATTCTTAAACTTCCAGCCCTAAGCAATGAGACAAGTTTGACCAAAAAATGGCTATGGGCCCTGAATACCACTGGCTCCTTCTCTGTTAAAAGTCTTTACAGAGAACTCTCCTTCGCCCACTCAGAACCCCAAACTGAGATTGACTCTCAACTGTGGCGTGCCATCTGGAAGGCAGAGGTACACCCACGCCATAAGCTTTTGTGGTGGCGAATCGCTCATAATATCTTGCCAACACGGGAGAAACTTCAAGAGGTATTCGAGCTGGTGGATATTGCGTGCCCCTTATGCCAAAGGGAACCGGAAACTACTCTCCACTTGTTTTGGGAATGTGAGTTTACAAAGAGACTATGGTTTGGGTCTCCATAGGGAATTCGCACGGAGCAGTTTCGCTTTCTAGATGTCAAGAACTGGTATCTTAAGGTACTTACCGGGCGTGTGTTGACCATCCAATTCCCTTCCTCTGACGAGTTCATGCTCTTTGCGTCCTTGTGTTTGGAAGCAACTTGGAGAGAGCGTAACTCAATCATACACGGCAATGAAGGCCAAGGGATTGACTCTCTCATCCCGTCACTCCTAGTGAATTTGTCATCATATACTATAACACCCTCAAACGAGCGTGCTACCAACTCCATGCTTCCATCCCGCTGGCTACCACCGCCTTCCCAATGGATCAAAATCAATGTCGATGAGGCTGTTCGTGACGTGTTCGCAGTAGGTGCTGCGGTCGCCCGGGATGATCGGAGCACTTTTCTTGCACTGCGAACATCACAATTGTTGAATCCGGATCCCCTGATCTCTGAGGCCAATGCTATGCTTTCTGGGATTCTAACTTGCACGTGATCATCGCTTCAGGAATGTGGTAGCAGAATCTGATTGCCTGCAGTTGGTTACCTGTTGGAATGACGGCACGGAGGAGCCATGGAACGTGAAACATATCCTAGACCAGATGAGACGCTTACGGCCTGATTTTTCATCCATTGTTGTTAGATTCATTCCTAGATCTTGTAATTTTTGTGCCCATAACTTACCTGCTTCGGCCTCTCTTTCCATTGTCACTGGTAATGTTCCACTTGGGGTTTGCCAGGATTCGACTCAGTGGTCTTAACTTCTTTCTTGTTTCGTGTCTTAGCTTTTGCCTTTAATACAAGACCTTATCTTTATCCAAAAAAAAAAAAATGGGGCACGAACACAACATAGACACGGCACGAGCACAAGCACATATTAGGCTAGATACAGCATGACTACTAATCATATCCAGACTAGCAAGACACAAGGTACGAATGTACTACAGCTAAATATATCGATCAGTACAACACAACCCACTTAACGTCTCTATCCTAGACTCAAGGCCCTCGCTAGTGAAATTCTAATGTTGAAC
>JXTB01001011.1:8310-39733 GCA_002914805.1 Parasponia andersonii
CGGCTTGCCCCCATGGTTCGGTGATCAAGAATTTTCGCCAACCTTTTCTGAAACACCTTTCTCACAACCGGTGGAGCTCGTTTCACTTGTTGCCGCCCAGTATCCTCATGGTAAGCTTTGAGAAAACTTACATGGAAAGTGGGGTGAATCTTTATTCGTTTAGGCAATGCCAGCCTGTATGCTATGTTGCCGACCTTTTTGATTACCTCGAATGGCCCATCGAATTTCTGGATCAAGCCTTTGTGGTACCGCTTGTCCGTCACTTTCTTCTAGATTTGAGGTGTTAATTTTAGTAACACCTTGTCCCCTTCCTGGAATTCTAGAGGCCGTCGATTCTGGTCCGCATACTTCTTCATCCGCCGCTGGGTACATTTTCACCATTGGTGATTATGCTATCAGTTGGAAAGCTACCTTACAGATTACAGTTGCATTGTCTACTACTGAGGCTGAATATATGGCTATTACTGAAGCGTGTAAGGAAGCTATTTGGTTGAAGGGACTATTTAGTGAACTCAATGAAGACTTACAATTGACCACAATCTTTTGTGACAGTCAGAGTGCTATTTTTCTCACAAAAGATCAGATGTTTCATGAGAGGACCGAGCACATTGATGTGCAGTATCATTTTGTTTGTTATATTATTGCTCGAGGTGATATAATTGTGAGCAAAGTTAGTACTTATGATAATCCTGCTGATATGATGACTAAGACACTTCCTGGAGACAAGTTTAAGCATTGCTTAGACTTGGTTAGTGTTACTTGCTGAGTTTTGTTTTCTTTATGAAAGAGGTGGAGAATATGTTTTTGTCGAAGATCAGAGTTATTCCTTAATTGGAATTCGTGTCAAGGTAGAGATTGTTAGAGTTCATGACTCGAATTCTATTTGCTCTTGGCCCGAAAACTTCGCAGTGCGACATATGTGGTATTTTTGTAATTGGGAGAAAATTTAAGACCTGTGGTGGAAGCGGAGGGATCGGGCCGATAGCCCCGATCCCAGAGCCTACCACTAATCTCGCTGGGGGTGCGGGGGCAGAGCCTCCGCGGTATAGACCTGTTTTATTGGGCCGTTTTGTCCGTACAGTTTTCGTCCGTACACATATGTATTTTAGGGTTTTGAGATTATATATATTTTGGCTTGGTCGTGTAAAACACTACCTTCTGTACCTTATTTTTCGACATAGTGAAATTTCCTCCTCTGCAAGTAGTTTTTTCCGATTAGGGTTTTCCACTTAAATCTGTGTATTCTTGTTTTTCATCCATTTGTTGATTATCGTTCGGTAATTCTTAATGATATATACGAGGAAAAAAAAAAAGACGTTTAATAAAGATAACAAACTATTTTTGACCCTAAGTGTTAGGAAAATAGTCAACTATATTATCAAATTATCAACTGTTTAGAAAAATATCAACTAGTGTGAGGGGGTATTTTTGGAAATTTTCCAATAAAAACTGCTATAATTGTAAATGTTTTTTAATGGGTGCTAATATTAAGCCGGGTTCCACTTCGGCCCGCCAAGATCCAATGGTGCCTCCTTCCTAAAACCTCCAAAACCCTTTCAGTCAAACACTTCCAAACCCTCTTTAAACTCTCAATCTGACCACTTGACCAGAACCGTTACCTAATGACATTCATGGAGGACGAGAAACTCGAACCAGAACACGACCACGAGCACGCCGAGCCATTCACCGATGGCTCCGATGTTTGCCAGCAGCTCATGGACCGCTACGCCAAGTCCACCGCGGCGCAGCACCGCCACCTACTCGCTACCGCGGCCGCCATGCGCTCGCTCCTCGCCGCCGAGTCCCTTCCCCTCACTCCACCAGCCTACTTCGCCGCCGCCATCACCGCCATCGACGACGCGGCCTCTTCCGCTTCCCAGACCCTGGACCCCACCGCGGTCGCCGCCCTCCTGGCTTTTCTCGCCATTGTCCTCCCGATTGTGCCGCCGCGGGGGATCGAGGCCGAGAAGGCGAGCGAGGCGGTGCAGGTGCTGGTGAGGCTCCTGGGGAGGGAGAAGGAGGGGCTAGCTGTGTCCAGCGTGAGGGCCGTTGTTAAGTGCTTAGGGGTTTTGGTAGGGTTATGCAATTTGCAGGATTGGGGTTGTGTGAAATTGGGGTTTGAGACGTTGCTGAAATTCTCAGTTGATAGGCGCCCCAAGGTAAATATGACATTTTCTGAGTCGTTGTTTTGCTGGCTTGAGAAGATGAATGGCTTGACATTGTTGATTCCTTAGTTCATTCTTTTTGTAAGTGCTTTGTTTTCTGGGTTTAAATTCATTGGCTCTGTATTCTTTTCTGGGTTTAAATTCATTGGCTCTGTTTTCTTTTCTGGGTTGGAATATGCGCAAATTGATGAAAATGCTCAAATATTTAGGCGATGTGTACTAATCCTAATGGGTCGTATGGGCAAATTGTTGGAAATGCTCGAAGTATTTGGGCCATGTGTACTAATCCTAATGGATTGTAATGCGAATGAATAGAGGGAAATGTTTCCATTTCCCATCCGTTCACTAGCTTAGTTATACATTTAGACACAGGTTTCGTGAATTCTTCAAATAATTAGTGAAATTGGAATGATAACTCAATTTTTTGATTTTTCTCACTCTTTTCTAAATTCTCCACCGTTGAGATTCTTTTTTTCCCGTCCTTTATGGATTAGCAACCGTAGTGTTTCTTTTGGGGGCATATTATTCTTGTTGTAGTATCTTTTTATCTTAGGAGCAAAATAATGCAAGCGTGTGGGGGCAATATGTGGCGGTGTTGCTTGCCTTATGGTGGTTTAAATTTGCTTTAGGTAAGGTTTGGTTGTGGTTTGAGCATATGAATAAGAACAATGCCAGTCCCTGGCTAAAAATGAGCAAAGACAAAATTTTTGTACTATGGGTTGGCAGCTACGTGCTTCTTTGCGTATTGGGCTATTACAGTTTGAGGTGCTTGTATGATTCAATTTTTTTTCCCGATGGACTGGTTTTAATGACTTTGAGAAAGACCAATATGGGTTTGTAATTTCTTGATTGCGTATATTCTTGCTGTTTTTACAGGTAAGAAGATGTTCACAGGAATGTCTTGAGAAGGTTTTTAAGTCTATCCATAGTTCTGCTGTTACAAAGGAGGCAAGCAAGTTGGTGTTTTCTATGCTAAAAATGTACATGCCCTTGGCAGTTGAACTAAGTACTTTAGGGGCTACTGTTGGACCTAAAAATGTCGAGGTCCTCCACATGCTAAATTTGCTGAAACTTATTGTTCCTTTTCTCTCTATGAAAACAAGGTCCAAAGTTATTTGGGAATTAGAAAAACTTATGAAATGCCAGTTCACGGCCCTTACAAGGCACATTCTCAAAACTATTGAAACCTGTTTTGACACTGCAAGAGTTGATGTTATCTCACCTAGTGCAGAGAACATTGTTGTTTCTCTTTCATCATATATCTCTTTGGGAGAGAAGAACCCCGTAGATACTGTCAAGTCTGCAACAACCTTGTTACAACGTTCTCTTGACATACTTTGTGCTGGAGAATCAACCTCATATATTAAGAGTCTTTCACTAGTTTGTGATTCTGTTGCAGGTATTTGCTTGATTTATTTTGTTTAGAAAACTTGAGAAAATATTACGAGGTTTTTTTTTTTTCGGTCGAGGTTTCTCATTTAAATGTTTATGTCAATAATCTGAAACTGTTTATGTCCTTGGTTTCGCATGGCATAAATTTATGTTGGTACAATAGTAGCTTGTCTCTGTTTTGTGTTTAGGTGATATATGGAGTGTTGTTAATCTTTAGAGGTTATCTGATCCCTATTATCCATTATGATGCAGGACTTCTTACTTCTGAAGATTCGATTGCATCACATGCTGCACTTATTCTAAAAGAGGTAATAAGTCATCATGTGAACCAAATAAGTCCATTGGTGGATGATAGTGAACCATTTCAAGTAGACGGAAAGGAGAGCAATGCAGCAAGTGCAATAAAATCAACATGTGCTATCTTGGAAAATTCTCTCATGACTTGCGATGGAAAACCCAATGAGCATATTTTGACTGTCATATCAGCTTTGTTCCTTAAACTTGGTAACCATTCATTATCAATTCACATGCTTGTGCTTTCTTATCAAAAGAGAAAAAAAAATTCACACATTTGTGTTATGGCCATTTTTTTAAAATTAATATGCCAGTGATTTAGTTTTTTTCTATCTTTAATCGGTTTGAGTAGTCCATTTTTACATCTTTCCCCTGCCACAGTACACACTGAAAAGGAAAAAACAGAACCCAAGATTGGGGGTGTCTTTTTTGGTGGGGGTTGGGTGGATGGTGGTGGTGGCTTAAAAGGGTGAACAGAAATATCTGTAGTTTTGATAATTTAAGTAATTGCTTCAATAACTGTTTTCTTACCTGGATGGTGTTAAGTTGCTTGTTATCAGTTTTTGTTTAAATTAGCTTTTCTTATAATCATGGCATTTAAAGAAATAGTTTCCTTGGCAGACCATAATGGTTATGATTTTCAAGTATCATGTATTCGTACAATTTCTCAGCTGATTGCTGCTTGCTGTTTTTTGTGTACCATTGTAGGAGGGTTCTCAGCTTACTATATGAAAAATATTCTGCTCAAACTTGCTGACTTGATGACCCTTGCTAGTGGGGGTAAGTTCAACACCATTCATGTAAGTTGGACGAAAACATTCTTCTCTTTCTGACATTGATGGGGCATTTTGATTGTGTGTATTATGGTTGAAGTATTTAGGTTATTGTGTTTCTCCATGTTCACGTTTTGTTCTATATCTTATTCAATGAATTGGAGAAGGTCGTCGTCATCGATTCCAATATAGTTTATTCAGTCCTCCATGAACTTTTCCTGTTTACCTTCTGTTCCCCTTCCCCTTCTGAACAGACATTTTATAATTATTAGTGTTAAATATCCCAATGTAATTGGTTTTTGTGGATAGAGTTGGATATTCATTTTGGTGGTTGTGAATAGAGTTGGATATTCATTTTAGTTCACAGTCTGCTTTAAGAGTGACCTGTGTACTCTTAACTTGAGTAGCTTCAGAGAAGACCCAGTTCTCTTGAATTCTTTCATATGAATATCGCCTTGTGTTCTGTATAAACATTTATCATAACAAGGCCAAAGCCAAATCTGTTTCCTATAAAAATGGCAAAACCCAACAGCTAATCTAGAGTTTTCTAGTGACTGATATGCTGTTTTAACATGAACCCTTTCTACTGGATTTATGGCTTTAGTTGCTAAAACCATATGTGTTCTGGTCTTAAATGGTACATATTGAAAAACTTATTGGTGTCCTTTTATAATCCCTATTCAGCTTCAGAGTTGTATTGGATCTGCTGTAATTGCTATGGGACCTGAGAGAATATTAGCAGATGTGCATATATCCCTTAACGCTGGTGATTTCACCAGCTCAAATATTTGGTTGGTGCCCATTCTGAAAAAATATGTAGTTGGAGCATCATTGGAGTATTACATGGAGCATGTCATGCCTCTTGCAAAATCCTTTCAGCGAGCCAGTCGAAAAGGTATGTTCACTAGGGAAGGTTTTAATTTAACTTCTATCTTCATTCTACCTTTCATTATCTTCATTAAACAGTAATATCCTGTCCACATTTAACCATGTTTATTTTATATTTCTTTTCATTCTTCCTTTTCTCTTTTCATCTTCCAGCTACAGAGACCACAATTGGTCAAAGTCTAGAGTCTCGAGCTCACGACCTTTGGGGATTGCTCCCTTCTTTTTGCCAGTATCCAACTGATTTCTGCCAAAATATTGGACCTCTGGCAGAAGTTTTAATTAAGTTTCTTAAGAAGGATTCTTTTATGCATGAAAATGTTGCTGTTTCCTTACAGGTAACGTCTTTTTCGGAATATCGGAATTTGATTTCTTTTTTTCTTTAAAATTTATGTTTTATGCATTTTCGATTATGAATATCACTTTAGTTATATCTTTCTCTCTTTGTTTTGTCTCCCCCCCCCCCTCTCCTCGTCCTCTTTTCTTCTGAAGGTTCTTGTAAATCAGAACAAAAGTACACTAAACCAAAAAACTGATGCTGGCGTGTCAAAGTCCTCTGCAGTATTAGAATCTGTTTCAGAGTTCAGCAGTCGACCAACTTATTCAAAGAAGATTGCAACAAAAAATTTGAAGGCTTTAGCATCATATTCCAATAAGTTGCTTCGGGCTCTGACAGACTTGTTTATTGATTCACCTCCTACAAAGCGCTCATTTTTTAAGGTTCTCTACCCATTAGTTTTTAACCATTTTTGATGATCTATATAACTTTATTGTTGTTTGTGTCCTCTTTGTGCTGTTTGGGTGATTGTAGTTTGTAAGTTGGTTAGATATTCCTTTTCAGTTGGGAGGGCTGTCCACTTTCTTCTCAATCCTTTATGTCTTTATTCTTTAAGAAGCTTTATATGCTTTTTGAATCCCTTTTTAACCATTCCTTTAGACCTTCATATGGTCTGAGATATAATCTCAAATTTGATGTAACAACTTTATTCTCACATTTTCAATGACTCTTATGTGGTAACTCAGTTGGCTATAAAGGCCATTTGTTAATACTCTCCTGTATCGGTATTCTCTGTCTGTATTCAACATGAGACGTGAGTCAATATAGTTAACTTGTGTTGTCAATTAAAATATTCTCTCCTCTTGTTTCCAGGATGCTATTGGATGCTTGGCTTCTATTACTGATCCTTCTGTAACCAAAAAGATTTTCATGTCCTTGCTTGAGCAGTTTGAGTTCATTGATGATATGGGTGAATTCGGAAAGCCAGAGAATGCACACTCATTGGTTGATAAAGAACAAGGGAATCTAAGTATTATGGAGAAAGATGCTCAAAGGTAACTGGAGGTTTTTTTTTCTTCACTGAAAATTGGATTGTCTGTTATGGATGTGAAATTTGCCAGTTTGTTGAGTTTTTTGAAAATGCATGTTAACTTTCAACATGATGTTAGTGACTTTATAGTGGTCTATGCAGCCTGCAGCTAGTTAATAAGGATTCATTAAATTGCTTCTTAGGAAAAACATATGCTTGATATATTCTAATTGTGATAAGTGACTATATTTTATTAACAACATAATATCCTTCTTTTGCATTTGTTCTTATTGACTAGATATATATGTGTGAGTGTTTCTTTTTCTTTTCAAAATAATACTCAGTGGGAACTATTGGCTTTCCCTTTCTCTTAGTTTTCATTACAATTTAAACACACTGCTACTGGTACTGCAAGAGGAATTTCAGGAAAGTCAAATATACTAAGGTGGTGTTTCTAGGGTGGTGACCTAGCAGAACAATCATTGAGTAGTTTGTAAATGAAATCATCAGATTAGATTATTCAGAGGGTTAGACCTCAGTAAACGACGTCCCTATTCTGTGTATTTAAAGGCCACTATCTCTTCTAATATCAACACCATTTTAGCAGGTGCTTAATAGGCTTCAAATCATAGAACTGGAACTTACAGATGACTTGGTGTTTTTTTTGGGGGTTATACAGATGTGTTATTCTGGAGCTTGCATCTTGTCTTGTTGAAGGAGCCAACGAGGATCTTATTGATCTAATCTATAACTTTATTAAGTGTGGTTTTCAGGTACCATATTGACATCCAATAGTTGTGTGTAATGATTTATTTCATGATTTTATGCTTACTATAACTGATATATTTAGGCTAAAATCTTGCGTGTATACTGGATATTTAGGTCACCGATGAGATTGGTCATCGTCATGCCTATCAAACTCTCAGTAGAATACTGCGGGTCTGTACATATTTATATTCCTAATTTCTCTCTCTCTCTCTCACTGTCTTTTTTTTTCTCCCCCCCAAATGAATTGATTCCTGTCCTCTATTACTTGAATATGCAGGAACATGCTCGGTTTTGTTCTTCTCGATTTATTGAACTGACTGATTTATTACTAGGGTTTAAATCTCCTACTGATATTGCTGCTCTAAGGAGTCGCTTTGCTTGTTTTCATCCTTTAATGGTTCACATATTGAAGGTCAGGCATATAATCGTTTTTACATAACTCTTAATTAATACAGAGGTGCTCTTTTTGTTCTCGAGAGGTATACACATATACATATGTGTATGTCTATTACATATACATGTTTTGGATTGAGGAGAAGTCTCATTATTCACTCTAGCTTCGGCGCTGAATCTTCTGTCTCTGAGTCATATTTTGTTAAGACCATGTTTTTCCTTTGAACTATTTGGAAATTTTTTTAATGGAAAGGGAATGGAGGGGAATAAGAAACAATAAGTGAGGAAGGTTATGATTTTTTTTCGTGTGTAACTAATTGGAATGTAAACGTATGTAAGAGAAAGTCTTTCCTTTTCTCTTTCCTCTCCATTACGAATTAATAAACATGCCCTTGGTGGTTAAAAATGATAGTGTAGGAATTCCTGGTAATATTGACAGACCAAGCAACATTATGGGGTAGGTGTTCAGGGGAGTGGTTACTTGGTAGTTTGCTTTATGCTTAGAAACAACATGGGAGGAGATAGTGGAGGAATTTTCGGTAACGCAGTGGCTAGATAATTTATATACGTAACCTTCATGGGTTATTCATGAACTAAATCCATGGACGTTGACAATTTCCATAAAGCAATTGCATCTATTCGTCATGTGCCTAATCTATGACGCTTTTAGTGAGTTCTTTGTGGACTAAATCCATGGATTTGGCAACTTGCATGAAAGCAATTGCATTTGTTCCTCATGCGCCAAAACTACTGGTCTTTTAATTGTGGCTTTTTATCTAATATCTTAGTTAACTTTGTTCTTTAATATTATCTAGAGTCCGAATGAAGACATAAATGTCTTTGTGTTGTCTTACCGTTTTTTTTCTTTATCTAGATGTATTCCAAATTAGTCTTACACTTTTGGTACGTTACTGTGTCCTCTAGGGATCTCTACGTCTCCACCATACTTCATGAAGATGCAACCTTTTATCTAAAATTTGGATGGCAGTGAAGTTTATTTTAATGTTTTGAAATTGTCTTGCAGATAGACTCAGAGGAAGAAAATGCAAAGGCTTTTGTCATTGTCAACGAGATCATACTCACATTAAAGGATGTAAGAACTGTTTTAAGAATTTGTTGATTTTTTGGTTTGTAGGTAAATATAAAATTAATTTTCTGTTTCTTCTTATTTATTTATTTTATTTTTGGAATTAGGGCTTGGGGATTTGAACCTTAAACTTCAACATTGAAAGTGGAGGTGGTTATCAATTAGGTTAAGCCAGCAAGACCACCTCTTCTTGCTTTTTTACTTTTTAATTTCTGTGGCTACAATAGTTGGTTGCATTCTTCATGTTCTTCTCCATTTTTTGGCGTTTCCTACTATTTGTTCTTTTGAAAAAAAAAAGGCTTGCAATTTCTTTTATAGAGGTAGAGTTGTGGGAGGTCAGAGGTGTATTTAAAATTGTATACTCTACAACTTCTCTCTTCTTTATCTGCAGTTATATCAGTTTTACCAGCCTTTGACTGTTCCTGTTATGTATTATTCATTGTTATAAGTATAAGTTGTCCTTTTTGTTTGATCTGATGATTTAGTTGAGACACACCCTCAGTAATCGTACAAGTTGTCCATTTTGTATCATCTGATGTTTTAGTTGAGACTTACCCTATCAGTAATCAGTTTTGTGATTCAAGATATGGATATTGTAATAATGTGTAGGCCAAGGAAGAAGAAGTAAGGAAAGCAGCGTATGATGTACTACTTGAGATAAGTTCCAGCTTGAGAGACACGTCATCTTTCAATTGTGAATCTTCAGATGCTCCTTACCAGAAACTAATTAACATGGTTAGTGAATTACTTTCGCACTTGCCGTTTTTCAATTTGTAGTCTAGCTTGTGTTGCTTCATCTGTTGAGGGTGAAGCGGCATACTGACTTGAACTGCCCTTAGGTGGTGGTCTATGTTGCTGCGTTTATGAATGGTATAGTGTTGACAATATTTCAGAAAGAGATATTAGGAAGATTTTAAACAAATTTTAGGTGTGTGAATTTTTGGATTTTTGAGTTAATTAGAGTTGTTTATCAACCCAGCCGACAAAGCAATCCAATGAACCCGATCACCTACAATCCATCACGGGTTTGTGTCATCAGTGAGTTCAGACTTGATGAGATTTTCATTTTCAGGACCAGACATTTTTATTTAAAAAGTGGAAGTTAATGAGTGCTTGTTCTTGTCTCATTATGAGCTTTCTTCAGACGGTTCTGTTAGGCTGTTGTTGTGTCACTGGCTTTGCTGCTTCATCATGTATTGACTCGCTGCTTTCCAATTCAGGTCATGGGCTATCTTTCTGGTGCATCACCTCACATAAAGAGTGGAGCTGTGTCTGTGCTATCAGTGCTGATATACAAGGATACAGATATTTACCGTTCAATGCCTGACCTTATCCCTTCTCTTTTATGTTTGCTGCAGGGCAAATCCGTCGAAGTTATAAAAGTCAGTATTTTTAACTTTAATGAGGATAGCTGTTTTTCTGCTGACGTTCCTAATTATGAGGAGTTGATTGTTGTGCATTTCACAGGCTGTTTTGGGCTTTGTGAAAGTGTTAGTATCTTGCATAGAAGCTAGGGATTTGCAGCATCTTCTTCCTGATGTTCTCAAGGAAGTTCTACCATGGTCATCTGTTTCAAGAAACCATTTCAGAGCCAAGGTATGCAAACTCTGTTCCAAGTTTTTTCTTTGCCACACCAGGAACTCTTTTTGCGGGGTTTTTGCAGTAGATGAAAATTGACATATCCATACCTAACTTATCACTCTTTGTCTACAGGTTACTGTCATAATGGAGATTATGATCCGGAAATGTGGGTTTTCTGCAGTTGAGTCGGTTGCTCCGGAGACATATAGGCGTTTTCTCAAGTCTGTTCTGGAGGTAACTTCAACCTCACTCCCCTGTTTTGCTTTTCGTGGATATTACAAATCCGAAGTACCTGTTATTCTTGGAGTCTGGTTTTCCGAACATTTTGTTAAAAACTGTTTGCTTTCAAACAATTAAAACAAACAATTTCACTTTTTGAACATGTTGGGTATCTGTTCTGAAAGAGTAGTCAAACGCAAACAAGATAAAATGCTACTAATAATTAAATATATGATCTTCATGGCAGCCTCTATTCAATTGGGTGAACTAGATTTCTGAATGTGTTCAATTACGTGTCTGATGAATACCTAGATTTATATGCATGTTTTGATGTTCTAAACCTGTGCAGAATCGCCAAACCAAGACAAATCCCAAAGATGCTGCCAATCCGGTCACAGATAAAGAAACACGGCGTTCTACCAAGAGGTCTAATTTCATTATGTAACTTAACACCGTCTAATTGCCTACTGATGTTTCTTCTCTTCTACTTCTGCTCTTTAACTTTGAATTTTCTTAAAAGAAAAATATTCTTATTCAGGCAGGAGAAGAGGAAACACAATGAATTGGATACAGAACCTGGGAAAATTCAACCAGTGAAACACAGAAAGAGAATGGAAAAGAAACAGATAACCGACAGCACTGGCACAAATGAGAAATCGGTTAAAGGTCAATTTGAAAGAAGTCGAAAGTTGCATAAAGGAAAATTTGATAAAGGACCTCCCAGTGGCCAAAAGAGAAAGACGAACATGGGCAAGAAAGAAGTAGCTTTTAAAAAACCAGGCCCTTCTTCCATGCTAAACAAACGCAAGAAGTTTGGGAGGAGAGGAGATAGGAGACAACTGTAAAGCATAGGATCATCCATTAGGCCGAAGTGATTATGTTCTCTGTCGATTGAGGTTAGTGCAGTGTGTTATTCCCTGTTCTTCTATGATCTCAAAAGCAAGTAAGACACTTTTCTGCCCGCTAGTCTCTTTTTTGAAGAACTGCATGACATGGGTTTAGATAAGTTGCTGATTGTTGGTCTCAATACGACTGCATGAGTCGCAGATCTCACTAAATCGACCGGTCAAACTTCACCATTTTCTTGGAGGTACCAAATGGAGCAAAAGGGTTTGGTCCAGTTGAGCTTTAACACTGTGGCTTGGATGGGAATCGCTACACGGCCGAGCGCAAATTTTGATTTATTTTTGCTTTGCTAATATTTCAGAGCGTTTTCTGTATTGTAATGTAATTTTTGTGGCACAGCTTTCCCTGTGTACGGTTAAAGAAACAATATAAATGAGCTCAACATTAATTGGTGATTAATATTTTGTAATTCTAAATCACAGAAACAGTAAAGAGATCTCTACTGAATATAATTCATTTAAAACAGAGAGCATACAAAAAAATGCTGGGAATTTGCTGTCAATTTTGGTCTCAAATTTGTGTTTCTCGATGTGGAGAGTGGAATCGGGAGTATGGCTGCATTTTTAAAGTCATTAAGTTTAATATTATTTTAATTTTAAATAAATTTCCAAATAAACTGGGTAATATAATTGAAATACATCAAAGGGGGTTGAGCATGCATACTGTTAATCGGGTTATTATCGAAAAAAGAAGCCCCGACTTTTTTAACTTTAGCAAAAGAAAAATCTTCGGTATTTGATTATATGAACGCATTATTTGACTTATTTTACATGTTAATTTAATTCAGTTTTATAATTCAAAAATTTTATTTAATATAACTAAAAACTCTTTTTTTTTTTTCTAAAATCAAATGAAAATCATAGTGCTCCTTAAAAACCTTGATGAATAATAATAAAAAGAAAGTGACTGTAATTTTTTCTTTTTCACTTTTTGTTTTTAATTACAGTCACACTTGCTGCTCGTCTCCCCAAAAAATAGCCAAAAAAATAATCTCCAAAAAAAAAAATGACAAAAAGGAGGGAAAAGAAAAAAGAAGAAAAATGAAAAAGAAAGAGAAAAAAAGAGGGAAAAGAAACGGTCGGACAGAAGCCGAAAATCCCATCCAAAGGGGTTTATCCGCTACTGGCACTTCTCTAACCTTCAAAATCTCTCTCTCTCTTTCTCTCTCTCTCTCGACTCTAATGGTGACGACGTTAACTCATCAACCGCTTCTGAAGCTCACCACTCCGGCGGAGCCGGTTCGAACCGGAATCTCAATCCGATGCAAGAACTCCGGAAACGAGTCGGCCTTCCAGGAGACGAAGCGGGTCTCGGTCGACTACGACCAGGGCAAGCACGAGGTCTCCACTCGCCTCAGCGGCTTCCGAAAGGACGACATTCCGAAACGGTACCGTTTGCGAGTTCAACGCGAACGGTTCCAGAAGGACTGGACCTTGTCGGAGGTCGTCGACCAGGTCTCGGAGCTCCGCCGTTGGGACGACATCGATGGCGTCTTGAATCGCTGGATCGGGCGATTCGCCAGGAAGAATTTCCCTCCTCTGATTAAAGTAATTTTTTTGTTGTGAATTTTGGGTTTTTAGGTGTGGATTTTGAATTTGGGGTTTTGGGATTTGTTTGATTGATTGATTGATATAGGAGATGACGAGGCGAGGTTCGATTGAGCATTGTACGCAAGTGTTTAGGTGGATGAAGCTTCAGAAGAACTACTGTGCTCGGACTGATATTTACAATATGATGATTAGGTTATACGCCAGGAACAATCACATCGATCAAGCTCGCGGTTTGTTTTTTGAGATGCAAGAGTGGAGGTAAGCTTATGGCTTACACTTTTTTCGGTTGTTGATGTGCATTTGAGTTTAAATTTTGTCCGTTTTTCAAGCTCTGTTTTTCAGTGTTACTGTGTTGAGTTTAGTTGATAAAAGAAATTGGACTGTAAAAGTTGCTCTGGCTATATACTCTGGCTAAAGTACCTTTTTCCTGGTTTTTTTTATATCGATCAAGGAACATTTTTTGAAGCTAAAAGTTTGATATGTAATTTAAGACAAGACCTACCATTTTCTTTATTTATTTAAATTTTGGGTCAATTATGAAAGGTTCGGGTGTGTTTGTTATTCTTGATCAAAATCTTACATTTTCTTTAACAGTTCAATTCTTGTTGTTATATTAACAAGTCAGAATGTTGCTATGACAATGTTTTTTGGTTCAGGGTCCATCACTACAGTTTTATAGTCTTCCCCTTATTTATGGAATTATAAGAGTCTATGCTCATTGATGAATTGGAAAATAAGGAGTCTTCTGCCCATTAAGGACATTAAATATACATAATATAGGCTTGAGTAACTTCACTGCACAAATTATCATTTAATTTATTATTTCACTTTTTCTGTCACTAGTAACACTTTTTTTTGGGGTCACCTTTCCCACTAGGTGTAAACCTGATGCTGAGACTTATAATGCTCTTATCAATGCACATGGTCGAGCAGGTCAATGGCGTTGGGCTATGAATATCATGGAAGACATGTTGCGTACAGCTGTGTGTATTTGTATTTTTCTTCCCTAATCAATATTTTGTGGTCTGACTTAATGTGAGCAACCCTCCTTTTTTCCTTGAATGCTAGACAATAAATTTTTGCGACATCACTTCTTGACACAAGCATTTTCAGTTCTAGATTCTTCATTAAAGTACTCAGTACGGTTATTTGTTGTTGGTTGTGTGCAATGTTCTTTTTAACTTTTGATTTTCTACTTTCACTGGCGAAGTTGTTGTTGGGGGTGCACTTGAATACCACAGGTATCCGTGGACTTGCCATTTGTTGATTTTAAGTCCTTGTACTGTTTCAGGGTCAGATATATTTTCTCTTTATATTAATTAATATTGTGAGATGTTTCTTGTGAGTTATGCCTTCAGAATCTTGTAGCTGCTTGATGTTTATACTAATGTTCTTGTAGTAATGCATATTTAATCAATTCGATCTGAAACTGTCTTTTTAAATACAATGGAACATCTGATTCGTTCTTTAAATCTGAGATAGCCAAAAAACGCATATCTGCTAGGCTTCACGCCAGCTTTGTTGGTCTTTATTAATCAACTGTGAATTTACTGTCCATGACCAGTGTAATTGTTCCAGTTCTTTTGAATTTTTTTCCCCCTGCTAATCTCCTTGTTTGTTGTTCTGCAACTTAGCTTTTGAAAATTGAATATCACTTCTGCAATAGAGCTTCATAATATTTATCTTATGGTTGCAGATCCCTCCTAGTCGGTCCACATATAACAACTTAATAAATGCTTGCGGGTCTAGTGGAAATTGGAGAGAAGCTCTTAAAGTTTGCAAGCAAATGACAGATAATGGAGTTGGTCCAGATCTTGTGACTCACAATATTGTTCTATCCGCCTACAAAACTGGGGCTCAGTATTCAAAAGCGTTGTCCTATTTTGAACTTATGAAGGGGACAAATATCCGTCCTGACACAACCACCCTCAATATTGTGATACATTGCTTGATAAAGCTTGGACAGTATGGGAAAGCAGTTGAAATATTCAATTCCATGAGAGATAGGAGAGCTGAATGTCGCCCTGACATTGTAACATTCACCAGCCTCATTCATATGTATTCTGTGTGTGGCCAGATTGAAAATTGTAGGGCTGTGTTTGATACAATGCTTGCAGAAGGATTGAAACCAAACATTGTGTCATATAATGCATTGTTAGGAGCATATGCTTCGCATGGCATGGATAAAGAGGCATTGTCAGTCTTTAATGAGATTAAGAAAAGTGGTTTTTGCCCTGATGTTGTGTCTTATACATCATTACTCAATGCTTATGGAAAATCGAAGCAACCTCGAAAGGCAGGGGAAGTATTTGTCATGATGAAGAAAAACAGGTGTACGCCAAATCTTGTGAGCTACAATGCGCTGATTGATGCCTATGGATCTAGTGGTTTGTTAGCTCAAGCTGTTGAAGTGCTGCGTGAGGCAGAGCGAAATGGAGTTCAGCCGAACATTGTGTCGATATGCACACTTTTGACTGCCTGTGGACGATGTGGTCAAAAGGTGAACATTGATGCTGTGCTTTCAGCAGCTAAGCTCCGAGGCATCAAAATGAACACAATTGCGTATAATTCAGCTATTGGAAGCTATATGAATATAGGGGAAAATGAAAAAGCTATAAATTTGTATAGATCTATGAGGAAGAAAAAAGTTAAACCAGATTCTGTCACTTACACTCAATTGATAAGTGGTTGTTGTAGGATGTCACAATACAGTGAGGCACTTGGTTTTTTTAATGAAATGATGGATTTAAAAATTCCTTTGTCTAAAGAGGTCTGTTCATCTGCAATATGTGCCTACAGCAAACAGGCAAGTATTATGACTATAGTTGCCTATAAATAGAATCTCATAATCTGAGCGGTCTCATAGTCTTCTTCTTACATTAACTCAGGGCCAACTTACAGAAGCGGAATCTGTGTTCAACTTGATGAAGGCGGATGGATGTTGTTCTGACGTGGTTACATACACTGCTATGCTGCATGCCTATATTGCCGCGGGTAAGAAATGTTACTGTTAAAGTACTTAACATGATTGCATGAATTCATCAAGAATTAATTCAAAACATATTTCATCAAGAATTAATTCGAAACATACTTGTTGATTCTCTACCAGAAAATTGGGAGAAGGCTTGTACACTATTTCAAGAAATGGAAACAAATGGCATCGAACCAGACTCTGTAGCATATTCAGCTGTGATGAGAGCTCTTAATAAAGGAGGCCAATCATCCAAAGTTCTAAATATTGCTGAAGACATGAGAGAAAAGGAAATTCCTTTCAACGATTCCATTTTCTTTGAAATTGTATCTGCCTGTAGCCTGTAAGTTTTACTTCTTTTTACCTGGGTTGGCTACACGTTACCTTAAAATGGCGCCCAAATTCAATTTCCTAAAAAATTCAACTTGCGCTCAGTGCATGATAGTTTAGATGCTTTTTGTTATTAGTTCATTTACAATACTGACCATTGAACTTTTGCTACAGCTTACGAGACTGGAGGACAACAATCGACCTGATTAAGTTGATGGAGCCCTTGCTCCCGGTAGTCTCTAGTGGCGTTATAAATCAGCTCCTCCATTTCCTTGGAAGAAGTGGGAAGATTGAAACTATGATGAAGGTATTTGGAGACTTACTTCACCAACCTTTTGAACAAACACGATCTTGAGCACCTTAAGCTAAATAGAAAATCTTTGTTTACGAGGCACTCAGATGGTAAAGCTAGACTACTGTGGCACAATTAATATCCCTATATTATTTGTAGTCTTCTCCTTATTCTTTTCTTCTGTCTTTCCATGTATGCAGCTGTTCTACAAGATAGTAGCATCTGGCGCTGAAATCAATATCAATACCTATTCAATTTTGTTGAAAAA
The DNA here is from genome assembly GCA_002914805.1 of Parasponia andersonii. NCBI lineage: Eukaryota > Viridiplantae > Streptophyta > Magnoliopsida > Rosales > Cannabaceae > Trema > Trema andersonii. The sequence continues at coordinate 25,492 of JXTB01001011.1, forward strand.
TCTTTTGTCTGCTGGAAATTGGAGAAAGTATATTGAGGTAACGTGTCAGTCAACATTATTTTTTATTGTGTATCTATATATTTCTTTTTTCTTGTTTAGAAAAACATATAGGCAGAAAAGTGTGTTAAATAGGGTATCCTTGAATCTTGATTGCATATGTAGTGTCCAAGTACCTGCAAACGACACTACGGTTCTGCAATAACTGCTAAAGAAAACCTTCACGGTCATAGGAAATTCTTAAATAAATCTACCCTAATGCAAAAGTTGGTTGAGGCACTGTGTTGGGAAGCAGGCCCCGCTCACTTTGGTCCGCTCTCGAAATTGCATGTGTAATTAAGATGGTATTAGAAGGAAGTAAAGATAGAGAAAGGAAATATTAACATAAACCTTTTCCCTGTCATGCACACTGAAAGTAAACCAAAATAATTGTCTGTTTAGTATTCTCAAAGTTACTTTTTGTTGCACCTTCTTACTTTCGCGCCTACAAATACTGGAATTCAGAGAGTCGAATAAACTTTTTTTGCAGGTCCTACAATGGATGGACGATGCTGGAATTCAGCCTTCAAATAGCATGTATCTTGACATATCCACTTATGCACAAAAAAGTGGTGGAGCTGATTATGCTGCTGTCATAAAAGAGAGAGTTGGTATGTAGATGCTTATTTTCTTTGATGGGAACCTTTTGTTTTCAATTGCCTGCTTTCTCCTCTATAAACAATACTCAAGACATGTGCCGTCGATACTGAAAATTTATCAGAATATCAGTTATAGACAAGTAAATCATTTGAATTGTATGACATTTCACAGAATCCCTCAAAAGAAAAACAGGGAACCAAGGTTCAACTACTAGGCTGCATGATTCTACTTGTCTCCCTCTCCATTGATAAGTGGAACCAAACTACAGTTTCACTACCCTCTGCAATCGCCAATGGCTGTTGTATCCGTGGCCTTTTAGAACGTCCTGGCATTCAGTATGCATTGGAAAGGACCAATGAGAGCCTCACACATAGGAGATCAAGTATTATCTGTGCAGTATTACAGCTTATTCTTTTTTGAGGAAAAACTACTTGTACATTTTGAATGTTAATTATAAATAACAGAGTAATATTGTAAATGTGTGGCTATATATTCAGTATTTAAGTTTTTTACTTGGTAAATCAATTTGTTACACCGGTGTATCAGGTTTATTAACTTATATACTTGGCTGCTTTGCTAAAAATTTTGGAAAATTGCATTTGTGCCAAAAATTGGTCAGTTTGCTAAAGCCTTTTATTAAATTGCTGATAGTAGTTGTTAGTGTAACTATAGTGAGTAGCTTCAGAATGATGGTATCTGACTATGCCAGCAGTAAGTTTCCTCATGCATGTTTAACTTAAATTAAGCACAGAAAAAGTTACTTTTGGACTTTTTTCCCGTAACAATAACATTGTTTTCCATTCTAGAATATAAAAAGAAGCCATGAGTTGCTCAACTATAACGAAGACTAACGACAGGTCGTGCGATCCTTCAATACTATAGATACTAATGATCTGACGTTGTCGTTTTCTGATAATTAAGAGAAAAACACAAGTCGTCTTATGCCACGAGTAAAGTAGGAACCCCAGTTTAGTTATATGATGTTCGCGTCTCTGAACAACAGTACCTACATGGATATACGACATGTCGTCTAATGGTGCCTCAAGCCCCTTTTTTTTTTGTTTTGTTTTTTTTTTTCTGTGACCAACGAGCAGCACGCAGTAGTGTAGTTACGTACAATAAGTACTAACAATGACACCATGTCCTATAAGTTACTCTTTCTTAATACTATTTTTAATATAATTATATATATAGATAGATGGACACTAATTTATATTTTTTTTTTTACCTATATATAAGTATAAGTATTATTTTGGTTGATTAAAATTTTTCATTTTTTTATAATAAAAAGTAAGAGAAAAAATAATATTAATGATACACATTTTTTTTAACTGTTAGATTATTATTAGATGATGATATAACGACTAAAAAAAAATATTTATACATAGGAAAAAAAAATACTTATTTGATTGGTAACCATAGATATATATATATTGATTGGTAACCATAGATATATATATATATATATAATGACCATCATCTGACGATGATCCAACAACTATAATAAAGATGATCCAACAACTATAATAATGTGCATGAACATAAACAGAGATACATTATTAATGTTATTTCTTTTTTATTTTTTATTATAAAAAAACGTGCATAATAAATTTTAATCGGCCAAAACAATACTTAATATTTAGATAAAAAAAATACTATATATATATATTAATTGAAGAAACAATTGATGAAAACATTGAGAAATCACGTCAGATCAGAGCCATTGAACAAGAGAGATAAGTTAAGGGACTAGAAATCTACAATTTCTGTTAATTGCTCACTGGAAACGGGACTGTGACCCGTATAAACTTCACAATCACATCTCTTGGTCACGGTGTTGCGACATACCATCCTCGGGGTTTTGTTTATTTATTCGTCGTTTAACTAAAAGACCCGGTATTTTTTTTATCCAAAAAAAAAAAAAGAACCGCTATTTAGGCGAGACACGAGCGATAAAAACTTGGGTTTTTAAGCCAAATAGCCGAATTTTATATCACTGTCTGAAATAGTCGTTTTTCAAATACTGTTAAACAATGGTCGAATTTTGAAATTTATTTGAAAAATAACCATTTTTCATATTGATGAGATCAAATAAATTGATTTATTTTGTATAAAAATTGAATCAGTTTTTAATAAAATAGATCTACTAAAAAACGGCCATTTATTAAAATAAATTGTAAAATGGTTATTTATTATATAGGTGTAAAAATGGTCTTTTTTTAACTAATCTAAAACAAGGGACATTTATTTTAAAAACTACGAAAACATTTGAGAAATCATATCCAAACTGCAAAGACATTGAATAGGACATAGGGGTGCACGTGGATTAGGTTGGGTTGATTTCAGATTTTTTTTTTTAGGGGAAATTAGACATTCTATGAAATTTTCAGGGAAAAAAAAAATGAAAAATACGGTGGTTTGTGTTTTTTTAAGTACAGTATGATTCTTATTAGAAAAATATCACTTTTTAAAAAATATTTATAAAAATATTATTTTTTAAAATAATAACTAACCAGTTTCTAGAAATTTGTAACTAATAACCAAATATATTTATAACTGGTATATAACCGGTAATCAGTAGAAACTGGTAACCAATAACCATTTTAAAAATAGTCTTTTCTACATTTTTTTTATAAAAATTGATATTTTTATAATAAAAACCATATGAAAATTTGAAAAAACATGACTTCTGTATTTTTATAATTGTTTTGAGTTTTTATAAGTAAAAGTGTCAGAAACCCTTTTTAACCCATAAGCATTGGTTTATGAAAATTATAACTCAAAAAGTAGTTAGAGAAACTCAAGTTTCATTGGGTTAGTTTGGATTGGCTTACATTAGATTGAGCTTCTAGGTTTAGAGTCCGTACTTTTTAAAAAATATTTTTCTTGTTTATTTTAGTTTTTGATTATTAAAAAATAGGCTTTGAATTCTAATTTTGCACTAAGAATTTGTCATTTTTATTTTAGTCAATTTAATCCATGGTTAAAAACTTATACTCACAAAATTTATAATGACTATATACTAATATAAGCTCATAAGTGAGATTTATATTTTGCTCTATTAATAAGCTAAACAACCATTGGTGGTGATGTCATAACGACAAGTGTGCTTATCCGGAGACTTCACTTCTAACAAGTCGAGGGGTTCAAGTCCCTACAATTCTAGGTTGAACTCGGCTTGTGTGTTTTACCCCTTCTACTCCAAGATTGACCCCACCATTATACAGGTCTTTATTAAGTAGATATATCTGTTCCTATTAACTAACGAAGTCACGGGAACATGCGTGGATTCGTTCCACTAGTAGGCTCAGTTGGACTATTGATGCGGGATAGACTAGGGAGGAGCGGCTCAGTTGGACTATTGATGTGGGTTAGACTAGGGAGGAGCCTGAGGATACCACCAACTCCCTTATTTTTTCCCTCAAAAGAAAAATAGATACTCAACATATATGTTTATTTAAACTTTTAATGTGTATGAAGTTCAGATCAAGTTGAGCTAGGTTATGAGTTGAGAACTTTTAAAATTGTAACCTAAACCATATACTCAATTTGAAATAATGGTTAGCGGCACTATTGGTCCCCAACCTATTACCACTTTGGTATATTGATCCTCAATTTATATTTTGTGGCATTTAAATACTAAATATTTCTTTTTTTTGGCATGATTAGTCCTTTTGGCATATTCTATCTAAGATTCTGTTAAAATTTATTTTAATAAGAGAAATTTTACACCATTGATATTGATTTTTCAATTTTTTAATAATCTGGTCCCTAATTTTTGTTTTTGTCTTCATATTTCTAATAAAAAATATTACATCTTCTAATCTTTCAGAAAATTAAAATTCAAAAATAGATATAAAACAAATAGTTCATTTAAAAATCAAATTCAAAAAAGAAAAAAAATTATACTAATAAACCTTAGTTTATGTGAAACTATAATAACTTTATAAATAAAAAATAATTATCTTACCTTTTTAAAACTAAAAAAAAATTCACATACACATTGTTATACTAGTCAAATTTGACTGAAAATTTACTATATCCATTAAATGTTCATATAATTATGAATGGTTATTCTAAAAAATTAATTAATTATTTACAGCAAATAAGCCTAAAACGTTTTATAGTTTTCTATTAAATGTTCATTTCTTTATGTTATTGTATCTGTCAATTTTTCAGAAAATTTAAATTCTAAAAAATTAATTTTTTAGAAAGATTGACAGATGCAATATTGTTAAACGAAAATATGAATACAAAAAAATAGGGACTAAATTATTAAACAATTGAAAAATCAAGATCAATAGTACAAAATTTTTCTCATACAAATGAATTTTAACGGAATCTTGGATAAAATATGCCAAAAAGACCAATAGTGCCAAAAAGATAAATATTTAGTATTAAAATACCAAAAAAAAGTTGAGAACCAATATTTCAAAATGATAATAGATTGGTGACCAATTGTGCCATTAACCCTTGAAATAATTAGAATTCATCTAACATATATTTTTTGTTTGGTTTGTCATTTTTGGTTGTGTTGGGTGGGTTGGTGTACACTACACCCCACCATAGAATTTGAAATAATTAGAACTTACGAACCACAATTTTTTTTTTTTGGTTGGTTTGTCATTTTTGGTTGTCTTGGATTGTTGAGTTTGGCGGGTTGATGTACACTACACCCCTAAGAGGAAGCTTGTATAAAACGACAGGCCGTTTAATAGGCATGCATTAAAACCACCCGTCAAAACAGCCACGCAAATTAGTCTCATCCATATTGTTATACTTCATTAGTTAATATCCCTCATCCTCATAACATAAAAAAGAAAAAAAAAAAAAACATTTTACATATTTTTCTGAAGATAAGTTTCTTCGATAATGACGAGAGTGTTCATCTTTTTACCAGCGTGACATGACAACACACGATTAATTCAGTTTTTTTATTTTTATTTTAAAAAAGAGCAGGATTAATAATCGAGTATGGACATTGCAGTTTTAAATATTTTTTTAGGGTATGATTACCATGTTGAACGGTTCTCAAAACAATCCAAAAAAGGAAAATTAAAATGAAAAGTCCTGACAGGTAAACAGGTAAAAAGCACCGTTAGGTTTTGACATTAGGAGACAGGTGGCGTTGGCCCCTCCTCCACATGCTCTTTGCTCATTGCTTATTGCCTCCCAGAAACTACACGCAAAGTACATTCAAACCACCTTAAATTACTCAAATACCCCCGGTCCCATCCTAGCCGTTACAACCTTTTATGCCCTCGCACAACCTCCAATCTTTCCCTCCGTCCTTTCGAACGCGAACGAGGACAAATCGGTAATTTCGCCACTGACGATCCTTGTCTCACTGTATCGAATGTAGTTTGCACCTCCTCACAGTGAAACCCCAAACAACAAACCCAATAAAACTCGAAACCAATTCCCCCTCTCACTAAAAGTTTTCGATTTACTCTCTCTCTCTCTCTCTCTCAGGGTTTCTTAGATTCATCCATGGCGTCTTCTTCCTCTGATCCTGGTTTAAAGCCTGAATCTAGCGGAGGCGGCGGTGGTGGTGGCGCAGGAGGAGGAGGAGAGAGTTCGGAGGCTGTGATTGCGAATGATCAGCTTTTGATGTATAGAGGTTTGAAAAAAGCGAAGAAGGAGAGGGGTTGTACGGCCAAGGAGCGAATCAGTAAGATGCCTCCATGTGCGGCCGGGAAGCGGAGCTCCATTTACCGTGGAGTTACTAGGTATGGAGTGAGATTGAGCTGCTGAGATTGAAAATTTCCTGTTTGGTTACTGAGAAAATGATTGATAAAAATATTGCTTTAGCTGCTATGTAAGAGTATTAAGTGTGAATTTTAAACTTTTATTTTTATTTTTAAATAAATTTTAATCTTGTTTAGTGGTGAAAATACTATTAGAGTATTGACTGTTTGGGTACTGAGAAAATGACTGAGAAAGATATTGCATTAGCTGCTCTGTTTTGGTGTTATGGTGTGAATTTTGATTTTTCCTTTTGGTGGTGAAAATGAAATAGAAGAAGTATGGAGTGTTATACATATGCTTATGGTGTGATTTTCATGGATGTTTAGGCATAGATGGACAGGTCGTTATGAAGCTCACCTTTGGGATAAAAGTACATGGAACCAGAATCAGAATAAGAAGGGAAAGCAAGGTCTCATTTTCTCTTTATTTCTCAATATGAGCACGCATACTGAATCCATAACACGTATTTCATAGTTATTTATGAGAATTCTGACGCTTTATTTACTCTTTTTGATGTATGGAATGCTTGGCCCGTTGATTAAACATGGCAGTGTACCTGGGTATGTTTGTATCTTCACTTACCCTTTTTTAGTTTATTGCTCTTCTAATTTGCTAATTCTGTGTGATAATATTTTTACATTGACAACCATTGAATAGCATTTCATGTACAGGGGCGTATGATGATGAGGAGGCTGCAGCACGAGCATATGATCTTGCTGCCTTGAAATATTGGGGCCCTGGCACTCTCATCAACTTTCCAGTGAGATAGCCGAATGCCTTTCTTTTTGTTTTTATTTATATTTTTTTCCCCGTTGCCAATTGTATCCACTCTGCATCAGGACTTTTCCTATTACGTCAACAAATGGGCGTTTTTCCTTTTCTTTTTTTTAATCATAATCAAATCCAGTTTTATGGTTCATTCTGCTTCGGTCTTCAATTGTGCTCTTAAGCACGTTAACTATGTGTTGCACAGGTCACAGATTACACAAGGGATCTTGAAGAAATGCAGAATGTTTCACGAGAGGAATACCTTGCGTCTCTTCGAAGGTGTGTACTGTACATATTTCTTTGCATTTTTTCAAGCTGAAACTGTGCCCTAACTTATGTTAGACGTTTGTTGCAGAAAGAGCAGCGGTTTCTCAAGAGGGATCTCTAAATACCGTGGGCTTTCGAGGTATGTTTTCAATATAAATGTCAGTCATTTGTTGATATAACGTTAACATTGATATTGTACTTTGATGCTGAGCTCAATATTTGGTTTTGTTTCAATACAGTCGGTGGGAACCATCATTTGGTCGTATGGCTGGATCCGAGTACTTTAACAGCATTAATTATGGTAAGTTCTAACTTTTACTTGGATTCTGAATTCCCGTGATTTTTTTCCAAGTGATAGTTTTAGAATCTGTGAGCCGTCGTGTTTGGCCATTTAAAGGTACAGGTGATGATCCAGCAACAGAAAGTGAATTTGTAGGTAGTATATGCTTTGAGAGAAAGATTGACTTAACAAATTACATCAAGTGGTGGGGTCCAAGCAAAAACCGTCAAGGAGAAGCGAGTGTTAAATCATCAGAAGAAACTAAACATGCTTGTGCTGGAGATATTGGAGGTGAGCTTAAAACAATAGAATGGGCAGTTCCGCCGACTGAACCATACCAGATGCCTCGTTTAGGTATGTCTCATGAAGGAATTCAGCATAAAAGTTCAAAAGTATCTGCCTTGAGCATCTTGTCGCGGTCTGCAGCCTATAAGAGCTTGCAAGAGAAAGCATCAAAAAAGCAAGAAAGCAATGCAGAAAATGATGCGAACAAAAGCAAAAATGCAATCAACAAAATGGACTATGGCAAGGCAGTTGAGAAACCCACTAGTCATGATGGTGGAAGTGAGAGATATGGAGTTGCATTAGGAATGAGCGGTGGATTGTCTCTCCAGAGAAATATAAGTATGTTCCCATTGACTCCTCTTTTGTCTGCACCACTGCTGACCAACTACAACACTATTGATCCATTGGTAGATCCCATTGTTTGGACGTCGCTTGCTCCTGTTCTTCCAAGTGGAATTTCTCGTACAGCTGAGGTTGGTATTTATCTGACTCTATTGTACTGAATACTTAAATACTTACAAACACCATTATCATTATGACAATTCCATCATTACAGGGAATATTTGGAAGACTGTAGTGAACTATAATTGCTAGACTAAACTATTAATTAGTAAAAATTTACTCCTCAAACATTTTTCTAAGTTGTGGAGTGCATACGGAGCTGGTTTTCAAAAGAGCTTCAAGTGGTACTGTCATGTACTATGTTCAGAGGTTGACAACGTTGCTAAAGTTATTAGTTGTGTGCTTCTTCCCTATTTGCAGACATATAATAGCATACTTCAATCTAGAACTATTTACCATTTCTTTTATTAGAATTCTAGAATAACATTAGGCTAACATTATTTTGTGCTGGAAAACATTAGGAAATTTTGTAAAAAATGTTAATAATTGCATAATATTATAATATCCATGAAATGACAGCAATCACTTAATTTCTACTGCAAAGCATATAAATGAACACAATTTAATATACTGTTCATCTATTAGTGCGGCCTTCTTAAATTGTTTCCTCTATTGGTACAGCATAAGGAGGATATCTCTGATTTACGCATTTGTGTAATGGTTTACCTACAAAAAACCTATTGTCAATGCAGGTTACAAAGACTGAGACCAGTTCAACTTTCACTCTATATCAGCCAGGGGAATGACAGCGCAGTCCTTTTTGCTCTGAAAGTTGGCAAAACACTGATATTTGCTTACTTTTAACCCAAGGCTTATAGAGTTGATGCATTACTATGCAGTATACACCTGCAGAAACAGATGCAGAGTTCAATTACTCATGAGGATGAGGCTTTTGTACTTGTTTTACAGGTTTGTTTTACTTGAATATATATAGTTCATAGAAGAAGAAAATAGTTTTGTATCTTTATAACTAGCTATAATGTATAATTTTTAATCTTCATGGTGTATTTAGCTGATATCCCCAGGTTTTGTACATCAAGTTTGTGCCTGAAGAGTTGGATGTAAAACTTTTTCCCTTGAATAGTTTACAAAAATCAAGAGAAATGTCTTTGATATAATTAATAGGCCTTTTTCATTGTCAATCAATATGCTCTTTATTTCATATGCAATTTGATTGATGCGCCTCCAACTTTTCTTAGTCATGGAGCTTCAACTTCTTACGTTATATTTTCTATCTCCTTCTCCCCCTTCAATAAGAGGAGAAAACACGAAATAATCGGAACTTTGGACATGTTTTTATTTGGAATGTCTTTGCGCCGATATTATTTTTGCTGAGTAGGGTATAACATTTTCATTGTCTGTAATGGCTTGTTTAATGATTCTTTTTCACCAGAATAACTACCAAAGAAACAAATGATTAGAAACAGAGTAGTTTTTGCTCGGCGCATCCTCTATGACAGCCGTGAGAGTTCTTGGCCCCCTACATTATGAGTCCATCTGCTTTTAAGCTCAAAGCATGCTTATATGGATCTAGTGATTTTCTAGTACGAGTCCTTAACGGGCTGTATAATGCAAATATCCAACACATAGAACTTGTTACCTGAAGAAATTATTATCAGAGGCAGTAGAGAGCTTGTTACCTGAAGAAATTATTAACACATGAGAACTTGCCACCTGATAGAGTGCTTGAAGATTTTCAAACAAAAGGATAAATGGTATCAACTGAAAGTAGAATGCACTGAAATCTTTGGTGGTTTGTATATGATATTGCATTATACCAACTGCATAACGAAGAGGAACCTCAAAAATTTTTCATGCAATTTGCCGTGTTGGTAAATGATTGAGCAAAAGGAAGGATGTTGTTGAAATAATGGTACACAAAGCAAGAAAAGGTAAAGAAACGTTACAGCTAATTCAATATTGAATTAGTAGGTATATGCATAAAGATATCTAACAATCAACATTATGACCGGACGAACGGGCTAAATGGTAAAAAGCCTATCAAATTGAAGAACCATTATAGCTTATTACTAACGGTTATTTCCCGTCTAAAAAAGAGGTTATTTCCTCTATCGGTTATGTGAAAGCGACTTCACAAAGAAATGACATGCAAACTACCTTAATTATCACATTTAGGTTGTGTTTGGTGTGATGGAATGAAATAAACATGATAATAGAAATTGTAACGAAATAAAATTAAAATGGGAATAAAAATGATATTATTTTGTTTGATTGAATTAATAAATATTATATTGACCAAAATACTCTTATTTTTAGATATCTTAATAGGACAAAAAGAAAAAAATTGAGTTCTAAACTAATTGACAAAATTTAAAATCATTATTCTTTAGTTTTTTTTGGAAGGAATAAGAATTCCACCGAGTATTGAAATTAAGATTCTAAAAAATTCGTAATTCTATACTTTAAAGTTTAATCAAAGAATAGAATGGAAATTGAAAAAGAATAGTCATTCCATTCCCGGTTGCTTTCTAACCAAATATTCCATTAATGTTGTCTTGTATCATACTATTCTATGACAGCAGGCCATAGGTTTGACATGACGTTCTCGTAAAGAATCACCAATGAGAGAAAACCTCTTTTTAGTGATATAGAGGGCCCCCAAACGGCAAACCATACATGAGATCGCTTTACTAATTTTTACTCTTTGTTAACTAAAAATATCCACGCAATGGGATTTATGTAGTCTTGCACTACTGGAACTAAGTGGGCTATATTATTATTGAGGCGAGGGGAGGGTGGGAGGAGTGGGTGCTGGTGTTGTTGGCAGCTAACTTTTGATTGCTAGGGAGGTTGAAACGAAACCAACGATACATATTGTTGGAGCGGTTTCTCACCAGCCGTCCACGTGTCTAGAACTGCTGACGCTGTACTCTCTAACTGTCTACGTGTCCTTGTTGTCTCAAAGTTCTCTGAACTCCAAGTAAAATCGGAGAGGCGGGGGTGGCTACCTGCAAAGACTCTCCGATGCTTAAGTCAGTGGTTTATCTTTGTATTGGGTAGCAATGAAAATATTTCAGTATGAATATCTATCTGTTTCTTGTTCACTGACTTTTTTATATATATTTATGTTGTTTTTTAGCATACATGCCTCTCTCGGGAACGCATGGCTCTTATATATGTAGTCCTGAGATAGTGAACCGCGTGGTTCTCAATCTCAGGACTGAGTTCCTTTCACCTCGAAATCTTTTTCAGCAGTCACGGGCCGAGAGTTTGGCGATCTCCTCTGTGCTGCCGTGGCCTGATTTTCGCTGCCTCCTTCGGCTTCAATCAGTCAGAAGTAAGATCTGGGTAAATCGCCGTTCTGTCAGGACGGCTTGTCCCTGACATACACACCTACCCAGGATCGCATTAAATGCTCTGTCTGGGTCTGGGGCCGTGGGTTGCTTTCCATTATATTCAATCTGAAGACTCTTGGGGCTTCCGACCCTTTCGACTGTTGAGATAAGGGCCACTGTTCCCAGATAGCAGACCCTTGGGGCCTCTGACCCCCAGCTGTCGAGGTTGGGGTCTGATTGGGCCGGACCGTCTGAGGTCAGTGATGAATTCGGCCCTAACCTTGGACGGCCCAATGGCCGATGGTGAGATCACGTACGATCCGCGTGGCCTCCCTCGTGGCATAAAGTTCGGGAACGGGTCCCACACATATTTATCCTAAAGATTGGTACTAAAAATTGGAAATCCCTAGCAATCATCACGGAAAAATGTTGGACGCTATAAATTTACAGCACCAGTATCTATCACTATCAGTGGATAGTATCTTTGTACACCCTTATACGCTTCATGTCTAAATCTAAGCTCATTTTATGTCAGAAGAAAAAGAAAAAATCAGTAACAACTGTGTTTTATTCTTACGAGGAAAACTATAGTGTTCATAATTATCTCGTTCGTCACATGTACTCTCTCTCTCTCTCTCTTTCTTTTTTTTTTTCCCCCTAGTTTTATCATCCGTACATAGTTTGCCGTTTATGTATATATATATATATATGCACAAAATTTTCACAAGACTGATTTATTGAACCTAGTATGAAAAACGTGGACCTCAGCCACAACGGCGTGGTGAAATTTCATCAAAAAAAATTGCTAGTGCAACGTGCTTTATTATAGAAAATGAAAGGATCTGTCCAAATGGAGAGAGATATGACTGTTGGAATATTTGGTATGAGCTGTTCTAATCACTAGTAATTAATTATGTCTTAATTAAAATATATTAAAGATAACTATATTTATATTTATAATTAATTTTACGTAATATTAATAATTAGATCATAATGAGATGACTTATACATCTTAATATGTATAAAACCCATAATTTTACATTTTTTTGACATCTTGACCAACTTATTAGACTAAAAGTGTGATCTGTGGTACATGTGACAAAGCCCACCAGCCCATTCTCTAAAGAAAATTGATCATTGACCAATTTGTGGTAGAAAGAGGTGTTCATTTGGTGTAGATTTTCGGCTAAGATCTCAAAAGGAGCCGAAGAATGTTAAACATAATAATCCCTCATCATTCTTCACTTGTTTTTACAATTTACAAGCGCCGGAGAGAAGGGCAGTGACCGATCAAGACCATCAACGCACAATCAGAAATAATGTCCATTGAATCCTCTGTTAATATGCTTTAAATTTAAATAGATTAATGTTAATTGTTATATGCCTTTTAATTCAACAATGACTGGTTTCATTTCTTCTAAGGATAATGTCCTTGATTTCACTATCATTCTAATAATTATACTAGCATCTTTCAATTTCACATGGGGGAAAAGTATATTAAGATCTTGCAATTTGAGGACCCCTCCATGAAAAAACTACTGTTGACCATGCCTGATACGACAATCAGAAGAAATTGATGGAGTGGATGGGAGTGTGGGACACACAAGATTTTAGATTTTAGATCCAATCAAACTTAAATGACCGGGTTAAATGTTCCAAATGGATCCTAACTTGGTGTGGACCCATTAAGGAAAACACTTGGTGTGGGCCCCTGTACAAAGTAGCCTCCTTGCGAGACCAAAACATATAGAGCAGTCCATGAAAGCTAGGTTTGGGCTGTTCAATCTGGACCCCACTAGGAAGCTTCATCCTTTGAACCCAAAACGTAAAAGTTTCCATTTTGGGTTCTAATACACGTGTACTTGACAAGAATGTATCAAGACTTTTAACCCAACTTTTTTTTAAAAAAAAATTATCCTGTGTCGTGTATGTTATTAAAGAGTATATTATCTGCACCAAGTGATGTAGATCTTGTAGCATAATTTTTTTAATCAAAATTTTAACATGTATATATTATATTGTTTTATTATTTCTCTAGAAAGCCATCTTTCTTCGGGTCTTGGGAGTGAGTCAATTACCACCAGACTTCATCTCCCACTCAACTTGACCTCGACTAGTCTTCCACCAAGTTATATTTGAATAAAACATAATAAAAAAAAAAAGAAAAAGTTGAAAAGAGAAAAAGGATATACATGGCGACTAATTAGAATAGTCAAAATTTCATATTTGAGGGAAAAAAAATGTTTATCTGAAAAAAAAAGGACAACTGAGACTGGGGAGAAAAAAAAAAGAGAGCCATTTGTTCCTCAATTATAAAAAAAAATCTCATTTCAGTACTTAAATTTTAAATTACATTATTTTGATTAATAAATTATGTAAAAGGTTTTATTTAGTTCTTTTGATTGTTTTTCTCTTTCTGTTTCTAACAAAATAAGCATATAAAATATTTTTATCATTCTATTGTACTTATTTTATATACAGAAACATAATCCAACACTCTAAAGAGATTAAACTATGAGTTAAAGAGGTTTAAAAAATATTATTTAAACAAAAATTAATT
>JXTB01001012.1:24971-45036 GCA_002914805.1 Parasponia andersonii
ACTACATTCTATAGTAAAATAAAGTATTCCATCTTTATTTGCAGAATGTGAACTTTTAATTTAGACATAATGAAATAAAGAATTTAGTCTCCCACATGTGAACCCTTCACATAAATAATTCTTTATTACTCATTATTTGTCACGGAAACTTTTAGACGTTTGCATAATAGAAAACATAAACATCACATGTATATAATTGGGACATAATACGAATTTTATTAACAAAAAATAGGTAACACTTAAATCTAATAAATATTGTTTAAAATGCCAAACAAAGAAACTACTTTCTAGGGCATATTCCCAATATCAACTTGGTTGAAAATTCAACTAAGGTCGAATTGGTGATAATTTTATAATTTTGAAATTTTTATTAAATGAAAATTCTATTTTGTAAATAGTTTATAGGTTGTCCATTTTTTTATCAAATTTCAAGAGTTAGTCAAAACAGATAAAATGCCTTTCTATGAACCGTATAAATAAGCAACAAGTATTTTCTCGCCACATATCAACAACTTGCATCAACAAGATTTGAGACCAGATACTTTATTTAAGACCCAATTCCCTATTCTTTAGCATGCAACCCACCTGAGAACAATAGCATATCATCACCAAAAATCAAAGCTAATTCAGTTCGAGTACTTATTCTATTATGGTTCTTGGTTAGTTTTTGTTTGATACATTGATCAAGTCTAAACGTTATATCTATTTCTCCTTTTATCATACTCAACTTTGTGTTTGAATTATATATCACATATATAATGAAATAATTCATAATGCCCCATATTTAGGGATGATAATTCGTATTATCGTCTCATGTTCCGGTCGACACGATTATGACATAATATGATAACACTGTAACCTGAACACGATACAATTAATAAATGTGCCATACACTTAAACTCAAATACGATATGATTAATATATGTGTAATACAATATGACACGTGTAATCCGTTTAATAAATGTGTCATATATCATATTATGACCTGTTCGACATGATTATTGAAAATTGATGCAATAACTCTAATTTAGCACAATTATATACTAATTAATTCAATTTTACACATACAAATCTGTTTAGAATTGATCCAAATCACACTTAAAATATTAAAATATTAATAAATGTGTCATATTAGTATGATGTTGATACGACACGAAAATGACCTAATTAATTAAACGGGTTATATCAATCATTTTCAAGTTAAGCGGGTTGACCAAAAACCAACCTGTTTATTATACGTGTTAACCCGAATTTAACATGAAAATTAGATGCAACACCCCATCCCAACTCATTTATTTAGTGTTGTTTGCGAGTCGTACTGCCGTGTCATGTACAAAATCATGGAAAACATGAGCACTTAATATAAATTAAGCCACAGAAATAATCAACGAAGTTATTAGGACTAAAATTATTGAAATATGTATTTAAGTTTGTTGATAACATATTTTGGTATAACAAGGAGATTATAAAAATGTGCAAAATAGGAGGATCAAAATAATAAAAGACAAGAATTTGAAAATAGTTCAGCCATTCGAACAAAAAGCCTACATCTATTATAGTCATTCTTATTTTGATAGAGTTTTAAATAGCAAGAATTCAAATCCCTTTCTCTGTATATTAGTCATATATTTATAAGCTTTAGAGATCAGTAATCCCTACTACAGATTTGATAACTTAATATTTAAATAAGATTACGATTAATACGAATTTAATTCATATTTATTCCAAAAGTCAGAAAATAATTTAATTTGAATAAACCATTCCCTAATTTCCCAAAACTGAAACTAATATCTTGGATTTTGGGTGATTTAAATGAGAAATTCTGTTGTGTTTATATGCTCGCATAACTCTAATACCCGAACTCCTTATTCTCAATCAGCTCTGAATGAGTTGATGCTTCCTCAAATAGCTCGAACACCTCGATTAAAGTAAGCTTCAAACTAGCTCTCTAAATACGAGAAGGTGTGAAATTTGGACACAACCATTGCCCCTCCATTTTTAGTGTCACCTCATGCAGTAAGAATTTCCTTGCCACTGTGAGCTATTTTAGGCTTTTATGATGTCATTTCAATATGTTTGTGTTGTGCGGTCTAAAATCCTATGTCAGGTCGCATGTGTAATATTATGTGTGACCTCCATCACAGGAGTTATGTGCGACCTCCACTGCAGGAGTTATGTGCGACCTCCACCACAGGAGTTACATGCGACCTCCTCCGAATAGGTTATATGCAACCCGAAAAAAAAGGAAACTAGTCTCTAATTCGTCAAACGGGTAACCTACAAGGAAAGGGAAACAAAAGTCTCTCTTTCAAGTTCGACCAGTTACCCAATTTAAGTGGTTACCCAATTATATTGTTACTCAAATTATATTACCCGATTATATAGTTATCCATGGTCACAATTAGAAACATGGAGTTACCCTCATCTATATAAAGGGAGCTCAATGTTTCGGTGAGGGATTCTAAATTCTGAATTCTGGATTCTGACTCTTTGGACTATCCTTGGACTTTTTAAATTGTGGGGAACATAGAGAGAGAGATTATTCTAAAGACTATTTTCTTTTTCTTTCCGGACAAGACATTGTAACTGAGTGCTTGTAATTCTCCTGAAAATAGTGAAAAATAATGGACGTAAGCTCATCTTTTTTGGGGCTGAATCACTATAAAATCCTTTGTCTCTTTATTTGCTTTGATTAATAACCCAATTTACACAAGCCACATCTCTTAATTTTTCCTAAATTTATTATTGACAAAACCTCCATNTATCAATCATTTTCAAGTTAAGCGGGTTGACCAAAAACCAACCTGTTTATTATACGTGTTAACCCGAATTTAACATGAAAATTAGATGCAACACCCCATCCCAACTCATTTATTTAGTGTTGTTTGCGAGTCGTACTGCCGTGTCATGTACAAAATCATGGAAAACATGAGCACTTAATATAAATTAAGCCACAGAAATAATCAACGAAGTTATTAGGACTAAAATTATTGAAATATGTATTTAAGTTTGTTGATAACATATTTTGGTATAACAAGGAGATTATAAAAATGTGCAAAATAGGAGGATCAAAATAATAAAAGACAAGAATTTGAAAATAGTTCAGCCATTCGAACAAAAAGCCTACATCTATTATAGTCATTCTTATTTTGATAGAGTTTTAAATAGCAAGAATTCAAATCCCTTTCTCTGTATATTAGTCATATATTTATAAGCTTTAGAGATCAGTAATCCCTACTACAGATTTGATAACTTAATATTTAAATAAGATTACGATTAATACGAATTTAATTCATATTTATTCCAAAAGTCAGAAAATAATTTAATTTGAATAAACCATTCCCTAATTTCCCAAAACTGAAACTAATATCTTGGATTTTGGGTGATTTAAATGAGAAATTCTGTTGTGTTTATATGCTCGCATAACTCTAATACCCGAACTCCTTATTCTCAATCAGCTCTGAATGAGTTGATGCTTCCTCAAATAGCTCGAACACCTCGATTAAAGTAAGCTTCAAACTAGCTCTCTAAATACGAGAAGGTGTGAAATTTGGACACAACCATTGCCCCTCCATTTTTAGTGTCACCTCATGCAGTAAGAATTTCCTTGCCACTGTGAGCTATTTTAGGCTTTTATGATGTCATTTCAATATGTTTGTGTTGTGCGGTCTAAAATCCTATGTCAGGTCGCATGTGTAATATTATGTGTGACCTCCATCACAGGAGTTATGTGCGACCTCCACTGCAGGAGTTATGTGCGACCTCCACCACAGGAGTTACATGCGACCTCCTCCGAATAGGTTATATGCAACCCGAAAAAAAAGGAAACTAGTCTCTAATTCGTCAAACGGGTAACCTACAAGGAAAGGGAAACAAAAGTCTCTCTTTCAAGTTCGACCAGTTACCCAATTTAAGTGGTTACCCAATTATATTGTTACTCAAATTATATTACCCGATTATATAGTTATCCATGGTCACAATTAGAAACATGGAGTTACCCTCATCTATATAAAGGGAGCTCAATGTTTCGGTGAGGGATTCTAAATTCTGAATTCTGGATTCTGACTCTTTGGACTATCCTTGGACTTTTTAAATTGTGGGGAACATAGAGAGAGAGATTATTCTAAAGACTATTTTCTTTTTCTTTCCGGACAAGACATTGTAACTGAGTGCTTGTAATTCTCCTGAAAATAGTGAAAAATAATGGACGTAAGCTCATCTTTTTTGGGGCTGAATCACTATAAAATCCTTTGTCTCTTTATTTGCTTTGATTAATAACCCAATTTACACAAGCCACATCTCTTAATTTTTCCTAAATTTATTATTGACAAAACCTCCATGAACAATTGGCGTTAGAAGGAGGGCTATTCCAGCTAAAACAGTCTGTCAAATTTCACTTTTTACTAATGGCAAACACCAGAAACACTACCGGAGTCACCGGAACTAGCCAAAACCAACCCCAAAGCACTGTTGCTACACAAGCAGACCCTGCTCAGGATCAGCCTACTATGACCGCAATAGAAAACTTTTCCCAGAGACAGGATCACTTGGAGGAGACACTGGTGAACCTTCAGCAAGTCACTAACTAGATCAATGACACTCTACGACGACTTGCTGAAGGGCAGATGGTGACCCCACCACAGCACAAACGTCCCAAAGAACGTCCTGCTCGACTACCTGAGAAAGGAATACAGATCCTAGAGATAAGAAGACACGACCAGCCAAAAACCTAGCAAGAGTGTCATGAAGATCGCATCTCCAAAGGAAAAGACAAGGTCGCAAACTTGCCTCTAGAATCTGGTACAGAGAGTTTAAGTACTAACCGTGATCATGTACAACCTTCTCGTAAATCCACTAATAGTCAAGATCGCTTGAGCAGCGAACGAAAAAGACTATCGAGAAGCATCTGTGAAAGGATCAGCAGAGAGTCGAGACAAGATCCTGCAGACCTAAGACAATACTTAGAGCGACGACGGAGCCATGATCGATACATATCAAGTCATAATGACCAAAGCCGGTATCGTCGCACTATTTTGTTGGATTCCTCTCACAGATCGCAGAAGACTCTACTTGACCAACCCGCCATACATCAAGATAACGATCAAAGGCTGCCCTTGCCTCCAGCAAGAGATAATGCTTTCCCTCCAAACGTCGATGTTCACAATTTAAGGATCGTATTAGATGCACTTACTGGTTGGGACGATGAGCTCGCTGATGGGTATCGTCAATCGCCATTCAACGAGGAGGTTCGAGCTGCAGCCCTTCCCACTGGATTCAGACTTCCCACCATTAACACTTTTGATGGGAAAACTGATCCACAGGACCATATGGATCACTTCAGTAACTTGATGGAACTCCATCATGTCAATGATCATGCACGTTGTAGATGTTTTGCTATAATTCTCTCGGGAGCAGCAAAGATGTGCTTCTGAGGAATCAAATCCGGCTTGATCTCGTCCTGGTAACAACTTCAGACGGCGTTCTTGAGACAGTTTCAAGCTGCCAAAAATTTCACTGTTCCACTTGTTAGCTTGTCTACAATCCGGTAAGGTCCAGAGGAGACTCTACGATCTTATCTCAATCGATTCACTTCAGAATTAGCAAAGGTCAACAACCCAGCTGAGGGAGGAGTTCTAACTCTCATGATGGCTGGGGTGTGACCAGAAACTAAACTCTGGGAGGAATTACTTGAGTAAGAATGTAGAACTCTTGAAGACTTCTACCGAAGGGTTGGTCGGCATCTGAGAGTAGAATCTTCACGCCAGAATCTTCAAAAGACAAAGAACGAAGGAAGGAAAGATACGACTAAAGACGCAATCATTCCCAACAATAACAGTAATAAGAAAAATAAAAGGAATAATGAACAGCTGACGGAGAATCAGCCTAGACCCAAAAANATTTCAAGAGCTCCCATGCAGTTCAACAATCATACTGAGTTAAACGCACCCATAGATCATATCTATGGGGTCATAAATCAAAAGGAGCGATACCATCAACCGGAACCGATGAAGCGAGACAAGGCAAAGCGCGACCCCAACAAGTTCTACCGGTATCACAATGATATCCGGCATGATACCAATGATTGCTTCACCCTGAAGGATGAAATTGAAAGGCTAATTAAAGAGGGACGATTGCGGCAGTATACCAGGCAGAACGACGAAAGGCGAGAAGAGAACCAACAGCGACCTCCAGAAATCAAAGTGCGAAGTCTGAACTATCTTCGGAGGACCGCATGTTGGTAGAGATTCAGAAAAAGCTCAAGACAGGTATGCACGAGAAGCTCGACAATAGCCATTAACTAACGTCATGCATCTTGAGCAGCGACCACGCAAGCTTCAATGAGTACCGGACATGGACATTACCTTCACAGAACAGGATGCAAGAGAAGTCCATTATCCGTATAATAACGCGTTGGTCATAAAAATTAACTGTGGAAGCACACAGTTGTGGCGAGTATTGGTTGATAACGGGAGTACGGTGGACATCCTGTACTTCGACGCCTTTAAGAAGATGGAGTTAAATGAGAGCGACTTGAAGCCTACCGTCACTCCACTCTATGGTTTCACTGGTGACAGCCTGATGCCTATAGGCATGATTGAATTGATGGTCAGTGCTGGAACCTATCCTAGGGTTTCAACGATAATGACCCAATTTTTGGTGGTAGATTGCCCCTCTCCTTTCAATGCTGTGCTGGGAAGACCGATACTAAGGGAACTTCGAGCCGTCACTTCGATCTATCACCTCACTATGAAGTTCCCGACCCAACACGGGGTAGGCGAGGTGCGAGGAAACCAATATGATGCGAGGACTTGTTATAACAACTCGCTGAAACTCACAGCAAAGGATGCGACGTCCCGCGCAATGATGGTCCACCTGCCAGAGGAAGCGTCAGTCGAGGCAGCGGGCAAAGCGTCAGTCGAGGCAGCGGGCAAAGCGTCAGTCGAGGGAGCGGGCAAAGCGTCAGTCGAGTCGTCATACAAAGCGTCAGTCGAGTCGTCAGACAAAGCGTCAGTTGAGTCGTCAGATAAAGCGTCAGTCGAACCAACAGTGAAAGCATCAATCGAAATGACCAGCGAAGACTTCGATCCTCGAGAAATAGACGAAGAAGTCAGAACTGGACCCATTGAAGATCTGGAGGACTTATCATTCGACATGTCTTCCAAGACTTTAAAAATTGGAACGGAGGTTCAAGGACCTGTGCGAGTTTCATTGGTCGCTTTTCTAAAGTCTAACTTGGATGTCTTCGCATGGCAACATTCATACATGGTAGGGATTGATTCAAGGATCATATCCCACCGTCTTAACATAGCTCCAACAAAGAAGCCTGTATGGCAGAAAAGAAGGGCTATGAATCCAGAATGCTACGTCGTGTTAAAAGAAGAGGTGGAGAAGCTGCTCGAAATTGGGTTCATAAGAGAGTCTTTTTATCCTGACTGGCTTGCAAACCCGGTTTTGGTGAAGAAACCCAATGGGAAGTGGAGAATGTGTATCGATTTCACCGATCTCAACAAAGCATGCCCGAAGGACAGCTTCCTACTTCTAAGAATCGACCAGCTTATAGATGCGACATCGGGGCATGAACTTTTAAGTTTCATGGATACGTATTCTGGATATAATCAAATCCCGATGTACAAGCTAGATGAGGAGCATACTTCATTCATCACGGATCGAGGATTATACTGTTATAAAAAGATACCCTTCGGACTCATCAACGCAGGAGCGACCTACCAACATCTTGTCAATATGATGTTTGCAAAACAAATTGGCAAGACAATGGAGGTATACATCGATGACATGCTGGTGAAGTCAGAGAAGGCCAAAGATAACATCAAGCACCTTGATGAGATGTTCAAAATCCTCCGGACATACCAGATGAAGCTGAATCCCCAGAAGTGTGCTTCGGAGTAGGATCTGGAAAATTTCTGGGTTTTATGGTCAATCAGCGAGGAATCGAAGCAAATCTTCAGAAGATACAAGCGTTGATTGATATGCAATCTCCTCGTAAACCCAAGGATGTGCAAAGCTTAGTAGGAAGAGTAGCTGCACTGAGTCGGTTTGTATCCAGATCAACCGATAAATGCCAACCTTTCTTTGAATTATTGAAAGGATCACAGAGGTTCGAGTGGATGAAAGAATGCGAGCAGGCATTCCAAGAGTTCAAAAGCATTTGGGTTCTCCTCCACTCTTGTTGAAGCCAAACCCAGGAGAAGAATTATGCTTATATCTCGCTGTTTCCAAGTATGCGACGAGTGCTGCATTAATTCGCGAGGAGAGAAATATTCAGCGACCTGTTTATTATGTAAGTAAAAGATTACTTGATGCCGAAACCAGATATCCAGAGATGGAGAAATTGGCACTAGCTCTTCATCGCATCAAGAAAGCTTCGACCTTACTTCCATGCTCACTCAATCAGGGTTGTCACGAATTTCCCGTCGAAATAGGTCTTGCAGAAACTTGAGGCATCAGGACGGCTGCTTAAGTAGGCTGTTGAATTGAGTCAATTTGACATCAATTTTCAACCTCGCATGGCCATAAAGGGTCAGGCCCTCGCAGATTTTATTGCAGAGTTTACATATGATGTCAATCTTCCCACGGGAGTACTCGAAAAACCCACTTCAGATACATCAAGGTTGTGGAAACTTTATGTTGATAGGTCGTCGAATGAAAATGGAGCAGGTGCGGGCCTAGTTTTAATTAGTCTTGAAGGGCACAACATTTATTGTGCGCTTCGCTTCAAATTCCTAGTGTCGAACAATGAGGCTGAGTATGAAGCGCTGATAGCTGGGCTAAAGCTCGCACAGGAAATGAAGGTCGAGATAATTGAAGTCTATAGTGACTCCCAGCTGGTCGTTTGTCAGGTTAAGGGCGATTATCAAGCAAGAGGAGAGAGAATGATGGCCTATTTACAGAAGGTACAACAATTATTCTCAACATTCACTGCTTATAACATTCAGCTTCTTCCTCGCCTTGAAAATGCCCAGGCGGATGCACTTTCTAAGCTCGCTTCGACGAAAGATGCAGAGTTGTTGAAGGTAGTTCCTGTTGAATTTCTTATATCGCCAAGCATTGAGGCTGAACCCCAAATAGCTATGCCAGTTGACGAAAAACCATAATGGATGGATCCCAAAATGCAATATATACAAATTGGCGATCTTCCTGAGAACAAAGACGATGCAAAGCGACTCCGCATGAAGGCAGCCCGCTATATCATCCAGGATGAAAAGCTTTATCGAAGGAGTTTCAGCTCGCCATTATTATTATGTTTCAATGATGAAAAAGCACGTTACATTATGAGGGAAATTCATGAAGGAATATGTGGAAATCATTCTGGGGGGCAGGCACTTGCAAACGAGATTCTTCGACAAGGGTATTTTTGACTGAATATGAAGAAGGATACATTAGAATTTGCTAGGAGGTATGATAAATGTCAACGATTTGCGACTATTCCTAGAAAACCACACGTTCCTTTAACTACAATGACTAGTCCATGGCCATTTGTTGTCTGGGGAATTGATATTATCGGGATGCTGCCCTTAGCGCGAGGTGGTTTGAAGTATGCGGTGGTCGCAGTCGATTATTTTACAAAATGAACAGAAGCTGAGGCCTTGAGCACCATTTCCGCGAAGAAGATGATAGATTTTGTTTACAAATCTATAATCTGCAATTATGGTATACCACATACCATAATTTCTGATAATGGAAAACAATTCGACTGTGATGACTTCCTTGACTTCTGCAACAACTTGGGCATCAAGAAGAGTTTCTCCACTATTGTTCATCCGCAAGCCAATGGGCAGGTCGAAGTGATAAACAAAATACTCAAACAGAATATAAAGACAAAGCTGGAGGAGCTTAAAAGAGCTTGGCCAGAAGTACTTCCCGAAGTTTTATGGGCTTATCGCACCACACAACGAACCACTACTGGAGAGAGTCCATTCTCTTTGACTTATGGATGTGAAGCAATGATCCCATTAGAAATTGGTGCGGGCTCTCTGTAGCGATCTGTTTATAAGCAAAATCAGAATGATGTATTATTGAGAATTGAACTCGATCTTTTAGAAGAACGACGTGAACAATCTCAACTCCGAATTGCATCATATCAACAATGCACTGCTCGACATTATAACTCCAAAGTCAAAGGTAGACATTTTGAAGTTGGAGATCTTGTTCTTCGACGAGTTCTACCTAATAATAAAGAACATGGTGCTGGTGTATTTGGGCCTTCCTGGGAAGGGCCTTATGTTATTGATAACGTCATTCGACCTGGGACATATAACCTAGCTCGCATCAATGGACAAAAGATCGAGCATGCTTGGAATGCATAACAACTTCGTCGTTATTATAAATGAATCTTCATGTTTATCTTTAACGGCCTACTGTATCTTCGTTATTCCATCATTCGATGTCATTCGTCAATAATATTTCTTCGGCTATTACTTCCAACTTTGTTTGATTCATTTTCATGGCAGTTTTCGGACACCATGAAACTGGGGGGCAGTAGGATCAGAATTTTATCTCCTACTTGTTTCCATTCATCTTTTTATAGTTTTATGGCAGTTTTTGGACACCATAAAACTCGGGGGGCAGTGGGATCAGAATGTTATCTCCTACTTGTTTCCTAAGGGACTATGCAAACGTCCATTTAGAAGAGATAGAGTTTTAGATCGTCGAAGTATCTTAAATTCCTTAAAATCTTAGGATTTTCTCCTCGCTTCATGCCTCAGCATGTCGTATTACGCAATTTTCCTCCTCGAACAAAAAAGTAACTAAGCCAAACGTTCATTGTTCGATGTGATATATTGCTATATTCTATTTTGACATGGAACTTTTGAAACAGTTGAGTTTGCATCACTCGTATTGACTGTTTTCTTAGGCAACCTAACCTATCCTAACACTTAAAACTCGTTTTAAGTTAGTTGGATTCAAATCGCTAAAAGCGTACTGATTAGTCACTTGGTGATTGACTACTTGGTTAAAATTATTATTGTGTTTTCATTATTTTGCAGGAACATCTGACGGAAATAATAGTATTTATAAAAAGAAGTCACACATACATGAGCAGATAGGAAGGGGGACAAAGCTCGTGTTATTCTAAAAGTATTAAAAAATACAAGTGTTATGCGGAAGGGCTCGTGCCACTATCTCCAGCTTTGGCAGTATCCTTCCTCCAACTTTGGACAAGCTTGACCACGTCCTCGCCAAGGATGGAGAAGTCAAAATCTGGATGCTCGCAGAAAATATTGAAAATGATGGTCCACGAGGCATATCACTAGCTTTATCTTCGAGCTTTTTGACTTCAGTCGCCTTGAACTCTTCAATAGCTTTGTGAACCGCCTCAGTGGTCGCCTCCCTTATGCGATCCGGATGCTTAGAGATGGTTTTCTCGAGCTCTTTGACTTTCTCCTCGAGGTTCTCCTTCTCGAGCTTCTCCTTGGCTAGGTCTTTAAGCAACTGCTACCTCTCCAAGTTAAAGGCTGTTCTCTCCTCCTCTCGAGCTTTCTTTGAATTCTCGAATGCTTGGGTTATTTCTTCAACTTTTTTGGCCTTCTCTAAGCATTCGAGAACCTGGTTGTGCATCAGGACAGCAGCAGCCGCGGTCTGAAAAATCTAGTCATTAATACCAGGAGAATACATTCGAGGAGAGAATAGAAAAGTACTTACATTAGCCAGCATCCTCATCTCGGAACCAAAAGTGACCTTGGCAGATTGTCGCTTCATTTGCTCCCAGCCTTCCTTGGTTGTGAAACGATCAATGAAGGTTGCGCTTATACCAGCCTTCTCTGGTAATTGGTCGAGGAGTGCGAAGAGCTCTTCATCCTTATCTGCCAGGATGGGTTCCGAAGAAGTGGCAGCCTCTTTAGGTGGTTCGGGGTGGCTCGTTGGCTGAGGCTGTAGTAGAGGCGAGCTTGCTGGAAAGTCCTCGAAGGCAACTTTTCTTTTCTTGGAGTTGTCAACCTTCTCTTTCCCTTTTGATGGAGTGCTCTTGGATGTCTTGGTTTTTTCCATGGACCCGAGAGTTGAGGGTGGTGCTCGCAAACTGCTACCGATAACCATCTCTATACAGATATGTCAGTGAGCGAGGAGATATAATACAAAGGTAATTAGAATGCATATATATGATTACCTTCTTCTTCTGGAGCTAGTTGAGGAGCTGGTGGTGACGCTGTCTCTTGAGAGGAAGGTTCTAAGGTTGGAAGGGTGGCTGGTGCTTTACGTTTCCTAGTTTTGGAAGATGAGGCACCTAAATCCATCCATTTCCTTGGCTTCTTCTTCGAGCTCGAGGGTTTAGACGAAAGGACCAGTGGGTCTGGGAATGCGGCTCCCTTTGGAAGCAGATCGCAAGCGACCAGGTTATTTGAAGTACCTAGTACCTTCCAATTAAATTCCTCAATTAGAAGGTCGTTGATTTTATATACCCTTGCGAGCTATTTCTTGGAAAGTCCAGGTCGATCCCTGTTGTCTGCGTTGACATTCGAATACGATCAGTATAAAAGTAACAATTGAAAAAGGCGATAAATTGGAAGACTACCTACCGGGATTTTGAAAGAAGCTATCAGCCGTATAGTCAAAGTGGAAAAATGGATTTTTCCATTTTCTCATGTTGTTGCGAACCCTGCAGATTGTTTTTATTTCCTAGTTCGACCATTTGCTCGCATAGAAGAAGCCAAGATCTGACAGGTTTGATTTCACTTGGTAAAACCAAGTGAATTCTTCAGGAGAAGGGGTCTCTAAACCTAATTTATGGTACAGTATATACAAACCTACCATATATCTATAGGTATGAGGAGTTAGTTGAAAAGGGACGACCCCATAGTAGTCAATGATCAATTTTATATACGGATGAAGTGGGAGATGGATGCCACACTTGAGAATTGCTTCAGAAAAAGAAGCGAGTCCACGTGGTGGAGTGTGTGGTCGGTTGAATTCTATAGGTAGGTGAAGGGGTATGGCGATCTTATATCTGCTCGCAATTTTGCTGAGTTTGTCCGATGTGTAGCTTGTCTTTATATTGGTGCATAACCAATTCTCCTCTACGTATTGATAGCCTGATGAAAATGCAGGGGCATCCCTGATATGTCTGGGCCACTGGTCCTGGGGGAGATCGCCTATGCGAGGACTACTTTGTCTGACCCCTATTATTTCTAACTCGGGTTCCGGGTCAAGGTAGTCTTCAAGGTTAATGGAGCTAACACTCGAGTCAGATTCTCCAGAAAATGCATTCCTTTCCCTAAATTCCTCACTACTAGACATCTGAAAAAAGAAATATAGATAGATTTAGTCCTATGCGAGCATCGAGGATTCTCACTATGCCAGTATACTTTGGGAATTCATCCTAGGATTGTACTAACAAGCAAGCTCATTGATTTATTTCTACGGATTCATAAAAATTGTTCGAGCAGTTCGTCAGAAAAAAAATGTTCGAGCAGTTCATCAAAAAATAAAATAAGGTATCAGACCCTAGAAATTCTTCTCACGGGTTTCTCTAACCATTAGCTAGTGAAGTCTACTTTATGAACTGGAAAAGGGAGAAAAATAATTCCCATTTCAATTCGTTCTGATATGGGATATGTTTCTATTCCTAGAAATTGAAATTATTTTTCTGAGAACAGACGAAGAATAAGAGAGAAGAAATGAACTAACCTTTCTTCGTAAGCGGAGGGATTGAGATA
The DNA here is from genome assembly GCA_002914805.1 of Parasponia andersonii. Lineage (NCBI taxonomy): Eukaryota > Viridiplantae > Streptophyta > Magnoliopsida > Rosales > Cannabaceae > Trema > Trema andersonii. The sequence goes on from JXTB01001012.1 coordinate 38,642, forward strand.
TGGTTTGAACTCCGTAGGAAAAGATACTGGAATTGTGCGAGCTGAAGGATGAAATGGCGCTGTAGGGTTCTCTGAAACTTCGGGATTTTTTAAGAAAAGATGAAAAAAGTGTAATGAAGCAGAAACGGATTGAATTCCGATATTTACACCTCGAGCACTGCTAAATCACAGCCGTAGATCAAGGTATTTGATTTTCAGATCTAAAGGCCGAAGTTCACGTGGGATTTGATTTTTTCCGAAGATAAATCAGAATCTTTCTAAATTTGAAAAGATTTTGTTTAAAAACGACGGTTGGCATCATCGATATTCTTGAGTCTCCTCGAGTTCTGCTATCTTTCTTAGAAAAGGCTACACGTGCTTTCGTCTGTCAGAAAAAGGTACGCGTGATCTTGAGAAATGAGATTTGAGATCTGGCGATTCTTCGACTCTTCAAGGATCTCAAGTCTAGGTCGTAACATCGCATTTTTTAAAGTTCGCACTCACCTACATTAAAAGGAAGCTCCATTTTGTCCTAAAGAACTAATGGAGCTGGGGGGCAATTGTTGTGCGGTCTAAAATCCTATGTCAGGTCATATGTGTAAGATTTTGTGCGACCTCCACCGCAGGAGTTATGTGCGACCTCCACCACAAGAGTTACGTGCGACCTCCTCCGAATAGGTTATATGCGACCCGAAAGAAAAGGAAACTAGTCTCTACTCCGTCAAACGGGTAACTTACAAGGAAAGGGAAACAAAAGTCTCTCTTTCAAGTTCAACTAGTTACCCAATTTAAGTGGTTACCCAATTATGTTGTTACTCAAGTTGTATTTCCCGATTGTACAGTTACCCATTTTCACAATTAGGAACATGAAGTTACCCTCATCTATATAAAGGGAGCTCAATGTTTCAGTGAGGGATTCTAAATTCTGAATTATGGATTCTGACTCTTCGGACTATCCTTGGACTTTTTAAATTGTGGGGAACATGGAGAGAGAGATTATTCCAAAGACTATTTTCTTTTTCTTTCCGGACAAGACATTGTAACTGAGTGCTTGTAATTCTCCAGAAAATAGTGAAAAACAGTGGACGTAAGCTCATCTTTTTTGGGGCTGAACCACTATAAAATCCCTTGTCTCTTTATTTGCTTTGATTAATAATCCAATTTACACAAGCCGCATCTCTTAATTTTTCCTAAATTTATTATTCACAAAACCTCCATCAACAGTTTGAATTTTAATGATGTCATCAAAATTGCTTTTCTGATATAGTGCAATTTTTGAGGCGTAGTTTTATAAGCGACATTTCAACTCAGTAATAACGAAAAGTAAACTATCATATTAAAAGTAATGATTATTGTAGATGCCAAATTCAACAATTTAATTCATTGAAGAGTCCATGACCACTTATAATCCTACATTCTAGAAAAAATGGGTTAGATTTTTAGGTAGTGCTCATGAGAGCTGTTTATATACCTTTTGTAGGGATTAAACCCTGTTGACAGAGGTTTTGTCAACAATAAATTTAGAAAAGTTGCAAAATGTGGTTTATGTGTGAAAAGAGTTAATTAATCAAACCGAACAAAGAGACTAGAATTTTATAGTTGTTCAGCTCCAAAAAAGATGAGCCTACGTCCACTGTTTTTAACAATTTCTGGATAATTACAAGAGCTCAAAATTACAATGTGTTATCAGAAAAGAAAAAGCAAGAGTCTAAAAAGTTCCTAAAAGATCTAAAAGATAAAAGATACAAGATCAAAAAGATATCCCCAAGATCCAAAAAATCCCCTACTGAAACATTGAACTCCCTTTGTATAGGTGAGGATAACTCAATGTTTTCCAATTGTGAGAATGGGTAACTGTATAATCTAAAAATATAATTCGAGTAACAATATAACTGGGTAATAACTTAAATAAGATGACTGGTCGATCTTTAAAGAGAAACTTTTGTTTTCCTTTCTTTGTAGATTATCCATTTGATGAAGCTTAGTCTAGTTTCCTTTTCATTCTGGTCGCAGTTAACTCGTTCGGAGGAGATCGTACTAACTTATGTGGTGGATGTCGCACTTAACTCGTTCGGAGAAGGTCGCACTTAATCTTACTCATGCGACCTGACACGTTTACTTGGTCAACTTTTCTCTTTTTGGTATTGACCAACATATAGAATTTTAGACCGCACAACAAACCCTGATGTAGTTCTAATTTCCTACATAAGAGTAAAAAATCAGTAGAGGTCATATTTAGAGACAATAAAATAAAAAAAAAGAGACATACAATGAAGAAGAAGGCTATGTATTTATAGGCAAATAATAGGTGTTTTATAAGTAAGAAACAGTATTAACTAGATAATTAATAATTATCTTTTGGGTAACTTAGTTAAAATACGATACTTATTAGATAATGCTTGATTTGAATTTAATCACTTGATAATCATAAATAATAATTACCTTTTTTTGAAATAGGGGATCCATAAAAGCTTAAATAACTTTTGTAGCCATATATGGCCCTAAAATGAGTTGTACAAATTTTATCCCTAATAATCAGCCTTCCTACACCTTAGTGCGAGTTTATTCAGACTTGAGGAGTAGTTCAAGTCAAGCTCACTTCCTTTTGTAATACTTTCTTTATATTTTCTTGTTGGATAACAAATCAATACAAAGTAATTAGATTTGAAAATCAAACTTGTAAAAGACAAAACTGGGTTGTCATTACTTTTAGGCTCCCAAAACTCATTTGGAATGGAGAAGAATTGGAGCTCTCACAACTCATTAGGAAGAGAGAGGAATTAGAGCTCTCGGCTATCTTCCACACACACCTTGTTGAGAGGATTTAAAAGCACTCATTTGAGAGGGCGGCTCCTAGCATTCATTTGGAACGAGGAGGAATTAGAGCTCTCGGCTATCTTCTATACACACCTTGCCAAGAGAATTTAAAACCACTCATCAAAGAGGGTGGCTCCCAGAACTCATTTCGAATGGAGAAGAATTAGAACTCTTAACAGTCTCTCCATATCAAGAGGAATTCAATGCACTCATCGGAGAGGATGGCTCCCAAAACTCGTTTGAAATGGGGAGGAATTAGAGCTCACGATAATTGTCATTCTCCATGTCAAGAGGATTTCAATACACTCATCAGAGAGGGCTTTTTTGTTTTCTCTAGATATCTAGATATTATATTATGTCTTATTGCTCTTTATCATAGTAATGATTTTGACTAAAGCAAAACAATAATAGGAGAAATATGCTAGGATACTAAACATAATATTATCATATTAAACATATTGATTACTCAAGTAAATAAAATAATCCAAACAAGGTTTCAACTAATTTAACGAATTCAAATACATCAAATAATTCAAATCAAATTAATCAATTCAATTATATCAGATAATCATCAAATTAACTATGCACATACAATCTACTCAATTGATTCAACTACTAGTAAAATCAATCATTCCAGACAATTCAAATCAATCCACTCAATTACATTAATCAAATCATATTTCAAATCAATCAAATCAAAATAATCAAACATAAAGCAAATCATTTCAATAAAAAATTTTAAATTAAGCCAAATAATCCATATAATTCAAGCTGATTAAGCACCAAACATGTCAATCCAGTCAAACCAAATAATTCAAATCAATTAAATACCAAAAAAATCACTCCAAATAATTCAAGCCACATAAATAGAAAACAACCCAATCCAATCAAACCAAATAATTCAAGTCAATTAAATTCCAAACAAAGTCAATCCAATTAAACCACGCAAAATCAAGCTAATCAAATAACAAATAGAGTCATCCAACCGAAAGGTCTCACACTCCAAATAATTTCAAATACTCAAATCAACCAATTATTCAACCAATTATTAAGCCAATCAATCTAGATCATCAAATAATAGAGTCAAATATTGCGATCAAATCAAGCAAGTTAAAAAAAACAATTCAACCAAACCAAATCAATACAACATTTTAACCACATTAACAATCATTAACTATTTCAAGCATATAATATAAACATTTTGGTCAAGCAATAATTCCTCATTAAAACAAGCAAATAACTATTACCACTAAAATATTTATCTCTTTGAGAGCTTGGTGAAACTATCAAATGTTGACACATAATTGAAGCTACAGATACTTCCTGTAACATGAACAACTTTTATTTTAACTTTTCAAAAAATGTAGAAATCTCGTTACCTTTTCTTATTCTCTTATTGTCATCCGGTCAGTCCCCCACGTCTCAATAGGGATTTACTCGGATTAGAAGAGTAAAGAATGGTCTTATATCACGTTCTAACTGAGTTTCCTACTAGATATACCAAAGTAACAAAGAACTCGAAAAGAAGATATACGTTAATTGTAATTAGATATAGCAATAAAGATAACTTAAACATAAAAAGAAATATAAATAAAAATCTAATTTTACTATATTTGCTTTATAAAATACGTCTTCTACTGCGAAAGTAGACATCAGATTAGTGAATAATAACAATAATAATAAAGAAACAATTAGTACATTGTACTTAAAAGCCTTAACCATACACGGTTATTTTATGTATTTTTAAGAGGGAAAAAAAAAGTAAACTCGAAAGGCACTGTTTCGAATGTTTAATAACACCTAAATGTAGATATGCGTGCTAAAAATAATCAAATAAAAAGAGATTGAGATACATTTACTACTTTTGTATTATACTAATATCATAGAAAGATAATGAAATTAATAAGCAAAATTATAAATATAAATTAATAATGAAAGTGTCATTCTAATCTCTTGGGCTTCGATCGGATGAGATGCTTAATACGTATACATATGTATGTCATTTTTTAAATACCATGTCCGACATATAGTATAATAAAGCAACCAGGATCAATCAATTAAACATTATTCTGCATTAAACAACGTGAAAATATCAACTACACAAACGGAAAGGCAGGAGAAAATTTCGGTAAACCATATATACAAAGAATGACCCACCGAAGATCAGGGAGAAAAGTCAGTAAATTCATTAAACAGCAGGACAATTGATCATATTCGCATTATCGAATTTTTATAGTGAAACATTATATGTATGAGAGTAGAAGACTAAAAGTAACCTTCAATGTGTTTAAAGCTATGGACCCTCCTAGTCACACCAATGATTGCTTTCGAGTTGACATGGTGAAAGAAAGTGTTGTGGACAAGCATTTGGGAGACTTTCCAATTGATACTCATGAAGCCCCTTTTCACTCCTTTGATGTAGAGGGAACGAAGGATTTTGGTGATATTGATGTCAATTTATTGGAAGTTTCCCCACACGTCCTTAACTCTAAACCTAGGATTGAGTTCATGGAAGCATCACTCTCTTCTTGTAGTCACCATAAGCCATACAAAGAGAAGACCAAGAAGTGGTGTGTCAAGATAAAGAAAAAGAGTTTCGAGCTTAATTAAAAGTCCAGTCAACAAGTCAAACTTGGCAATTCATGCTTGAATCTCTTTATGGGCAAGCTCAAGGCCAAAATAGTGGAACTTTCCAATATCATCCCACTGTCCCATAGTAAAGAAGGAAGACGTCAAGCTAATAGTGTTAAACAAGCACTTCATGGGAGGCAATCCGAGTCTTTATTACTTTGTTCATATTTTGAGTAATCCGGAAAGTCTAGCATAACCCAAAGACATCAAGCGTCATGGCTTTAAGCCATCGAGAGGAGTATCTCTAAACTCTTCTCTTGTTCTTTAATATGTAGATATTTGGCATGATAAGTTTGGGGGAGGGTTAAATCACGTGGATTGTTTGTTCATTTTGTGTTTGCACGTGTGTTTGTTTGTGATTTTGTTTAATTATGTTTTCGTTCTTATATTTGTATTTGTGTGCTTCTTTGTGTTTGAGGTGTTTGTATCTCTTTTAGGTGATTTCTTATGGGCCGATGAAGATAAACTTGATTGAATTTGTCATAAGTTGTGGGAAAATGCATACATAGGCTTAGTCATGTGAACAATTCTTGTGTAGTCTTATTTCGATTGTGAAAAATTTATAATTGAGTACAATGTCTTGAACTTTGAGTTGTGTGTAAATTTAGAGAATGCTTATGTAAATTTGTTATTTTAATAATCTCACATGTGCTCGAATTTGTTTGATAATTTATTGAGGCAAAATCCTAGATTGCATATCACCGAGGAGAGGATTTAGGTATTGTTTGGACTGATTGAGCTTTTTGAGTCAACCTTGCTACATTATGACCATAATACACTCACTTTGAGCTTTGTAATTCATTTCTCTATCAACCATACACACTAGCCTAGCTTAAAATAATATCCTTCAACCTTTAACCCTTATGCATGATTAAATTTGTTAATATGATATTTTGAGCTATGCTACAATTGGGGTGAAAGGGTATAGTTGAGAAGTTTCAGAGTTTTATTTATGTTGAAAGTTTTTT